>ML663455.1:1128336-1143042 GCA_007570785.1 Antilocapra americana | reverse complement strand
AACCCATGGTGATATCATGACAATGTATGGCAAAAACAATAAAAAAAGAGATTTCCAGGAGAAATATCAATAACCTCAGATATGCAGATGAAACCACCCTTATGGAAGAAAGGGAAGAGGAACTAAAGAGCCTCTTGATGAAAGTGAAAGAGGAGAGTGAAAAAGTTGGCTTAAAGCTCAACATTCAGAAAACTAAGATCATGGCATCTGGTCCCATCACTTCATGGCAAATAGATGGGGAAACAGTGTAAACAGTTAGAGACTTTATTTTGGGGGACTCAAAAATCACTGCAAATGGTGATTGCAGCTATGAAGTTAAAAGACACTCCTTGGAAGGAAAGTTATGACCAACCTAGATAGCATATTTAAAAGCAGAGACATTACTTTGCCAACAAAGGTCCATCTAGTCAAGGCTATGGTTTTTCCAGTAGTCATGTATGGATGCGAGAGTTGGGTGGTGAAGAAAGCTGAGTGCTATAGAATTGATGCTTTTGAACTGTGGTCTTGGAGAAGACTCTTGAGAGTGCCTTGGACTGCAAGGAGATCCAACCAGTCCATCCTAAAGGAAATCAGTCCTTAATATTCATTGGAAGGACTGATGCTGAAGCTGAAACTCCAATACTTTGGCCACCTGATGTGAAGTTTGACTCATTTCAAAAGACCCTGATGCTGGGAAAGATTGAAGGCAGGAGGAGAAGGGGATGACACAAGATAAGATGGCTGGATGGCATCACTAACTCGATGGACATGTGTTTGAGTAAGCTCCAGGAATTGGTGATGGACAGGGAAGCCTGGCGTGCTGCAGTCCATGGGATCATTGCAAAGAGTTCTACATGACTGTGTGACCGATCTGAACTGATAATGTGTTTAGGAAGACAAAAACTGCATTTATAGTTAGAGTAAAAAAAAGAAGGAAGCAAGCTTCAAGATAGGACCAATGTCTGATGTTAGGTAAGGCATAGGTCAGGAGGAAAAGTCAAGTTGGTGAAAGAGAGGTGCCAAAGAAAAGATGAATGATGAAGTATAAATGGGATTTATTGATAATTTCTTTATTTTAAAGCATGATTGGGCTGGAAGGTCAAGGCAGTGAATGTACCTCTCAGTATCTTAGACAAAAACTCACTTATAGTATCCTAGTTGACTAATGGAGAGATGAATAGCAAATAGAGCAAGTTATATTGATTTCCAGCTGGTTGAATAATCACTTCCTAAAAGATTTGGCAGCTAATATACACTGACTTCCTTTAAATTAAATTTTATTGGAGTATATTTGCTTTATAATATTGTGTTTCTTGCTGTACAGCAATATGAATCAGTCATATGCATACATATATCCACTCATTTTTAGATTTCCTTCCCATTTAGGCTACCACAGAACGCTGAACAGAGTTCCCTGTGCTCTACATTAGGTGTTCATTAAATTACCTATTTTATATGTAGCACTGAATATATGGACTTTTAGGTAGCACTAGTATAAATAACCTACCTGCCAAATGCAGGAGACAGAACAGATGTGGGTTAGATTCCTGGGTCGGGAAAATCCCCTAGAGGAGTGCATGGTAACCCACTCCATTACTCTTGCCTGGAGGATCCCATGAATGGAGGAGCCTGGAGGGCTGCAGTCCATTGGGTTGCAGAGTCAGACATGACTGAAGCTACTTAGCATGCATGCATGAGTGAATATATGCCAGACACAATCTCCCAGTTCATCCCATCACTTCTTCTCCCTTGGTAACCAGAAGTTTGATCTCTACATCTGTGACTCTACTTTCAAGTGGTATTATATGATATTTAGTATTATACTTATTTTTCTCTTTCTTACTTCACTCTATATGACAGTCTATCCATCCACATCTCTAGAAACCACACTAGTTTATTCTTTTCTGTGACTAACATTCCATTGTGTGTGTGTATATATAGGCATGCATATATATATATATATATATATATATATATATATATATTAATTCATTCCTCTCTCAATGGGCATTTGGGAAGTTCCTTGTGCTGGCTACTGGAAATAGTGCTGCAATGGACATCAGAGTGCATGCATCCTTTTCAATGATGATTTTTTTTTTCTGATTGTATGCCTAGCAATGGGATTACTGGATCATACGGTATCTCTATTTTTAATTTTTTTTAAGGAACCTCCATACTATTTTCCATAGTGGTTGCAACAATTTACATTCCTACCAATAGTGTAGGAGTGTTCCCTTTGCTCCACACCCTCTGCAGCATTTACTGTTTATATAATTTTGATAGCAACCACTCAGTTTTTAGTGAGGTGAAAACTCATTTGAATTTTGATTTACATTTCTCTAATAATTAATAATGTTAAACATCTTTTAATATGCTTTTTGGTCATCTATATGTCTTCTATAAAAAATGTGTATTTAGGCCTTCCACTCATTTTTTGACCGGGTTGTTCATATTTTTGATATTGAGCTCCCTGAGCTGTTTGTTTATTTGGGAGATCAATTTGTTGTTGGTTGTTTGATTTGCACATATTTTCTCTCATTGCGCATGTTGTCTTTTCATCCTGTTTATGGTTTCATCATGGTTCAAAAAGATTTTAAGTTTAGTTAGGTCCAATTTGTTTATTTTTGCTTTTATATTCATTATTCTAGGAGGTGGACCGAAAAAATATCTTGCTGAGATTTATGTCGGAGTGTTCTATCTATATTTCCCTGTAAGAGTTTTATAGTGTCTGCCTCTGCATTTAGGTTTTTAATCCATTTTGAGTTTTTGTGTGTGTATGGTGTTAGGGATGGGCTTCCCAGTTGGCTCAGTGGTAAAGAATTCATCTGCCAATGCAGGGGACAGGAGATGCAGGTTTGATTCCAGGTGTGGGAAGATCCCCTGGAGTAGGAAATGGCAACCCACTCCAGTATTCTTGCCAGAAAAATTCCATACAGAGAGGAACCTGGTGGACTAGAATCCATGGGATCACAAAGAATCAGACACTAATGAGCACATGCACCACATGGTGTTAGGGAGTGCTCTAATTTAATTCTTTGACATGTGGTTATCCAGCTTTCCCAGGACTACTTACTGATGAGACTGTCTTTTCCCCACTGTATATTTTTTGTCATAGATTAGGTGGACATAGATGCATGGCTTTATTTCTGGACTTTGGTTCCATTGATCTGTATCTGTTTTTCTGTAAGTATCCCACTTTTTTGATGTTGTTGATGACTGTAGCTTTGTATAGTCTGAGGTCAAGAGGCCTGATTCCTCCAGGAATCTTCTTTCTCAGCATTGTTTTGGCTACTCAGTGTCTTTTGTGTTTTCATATGAAGTGTAAAATTGTTGTAATTCTGTGAACAAATACCTTTGGCAAATTGATTAGGATTGCATTGAATCTGTAGATTGCTTTGGGCAGTATAGTCATTTTTACAATATTGATTCTTTAAAACTAAGAATATGGCATATGTCTCCATCTGTTTGTGTTTTCTTTGACATTTTCATCAGGATCTTTTCTGAAATTTATTTTTAATTAGAGGATAGTGGCTTTACAATATTCTGTTAGTTTCTGCCATACGTCAACATCAGTCAGTCATAGGCATACATATGTCCCATCCCTCTTGAACCTCATATCACCTTCCACCCCAGCCCACTCCTCTATGTTGTCAGAGACCACCAAGTTTGAGCTCTCTGAATCATACAACAAATTGCCACTGACTATCTCTTCTACATATCATAATGTACATGTTTCAGTGTTATTCTTTCAATTTGCCATCCCTCTCTTTCACCCACTGTGGCCACAAATCTGTTCTTTATGTCTGCATCTACATTGCTTCCCTGCAGATAGGCTTATCAGTGTCATCTTTTTAGATTTTATATATATATATAAAATATATATATAAATATATATATATATATGTTAATATACGACATTTGTTTTTCTCTTTCTTACTTACTTCACCATGTATAGGGCTTCCTAGGTGGTACAGGTAAAGAATTGTCCTGCCAATGCAGGAGATGCAAGAGACCTGGATTTGATCCCTGGGTCCAAAAGATCCTGTGAAGAAGGAAATGGAACCCCCTCCAGTATTCTTGCCTGAAAAATTGCATGTATAGAGGAGCCTGGTGGGCTAGTCCATAGTGTCCCAAAGAGTCAGACACAACTGAGCACAAGCATCTTATCTCTCTCAGTCAGTATAATAGGCTCTAAGTTTGTCTACTTCACTAAAGTGAATTGAATATGCTCCTCTTATGCCTGAGTAATATTCCATTGTATGTATGTATCACAACTTCTTTATCCATTCATTTGTCAATCGACATCTAGGTTGCTTCCATGTCCTGGCTATTGTAAGTAGTGCTTGAATGACTGGGAAACTTGTGTCTCTTTCAATAGTGGTTTTCTCAGGGTATATGCCCAGAAGTGGGATTGCAGTGTCATATGGTAGTTTTGGGCTTCCCAGGTAGCTCAGCTGGTAAAGAATCCACCTGCAATTCAGGAGACCCCAGTTCAATTCCTGGGTCAGGAGGAACCCTATGCTTGGGCTTCACTAGTGGCTCAGACAGTAAAGAATCTGCCTGCAATGTGGAAGAACTGGGTTCGTTCCCTGGTCTGGGAAGATCTCCTGGAGGAGGGCATAGCAACCCATTCCAGTATTCTTGCCTGAAGAATCCCCATGGACAGAGGAGGCTGGCAGGCTGCAGTCCATGGGGTTGCAAAGAGTCAGACATGACTGAGCAACTAAGCACAGCACAGCATGGTAGTTTTATTCCTAGATTTTAAGGAATTTCTATACTGTTTCTCCATAGTGGCTGTATCAGTTTACATTCTCACTGACAGGGCAAGAATATTCCTTTTTCACTACAGTCTCCACCATTTATTGTTTGTAGGTTTTTTTGATAATGGCCTCTCTGGTCATTTTAAGGTGATAGCTCATTGTAGTTTTGATTTGCATTTCTTTAACAATGAACAATGTTTAGCATCTTTTTATGTGTTTATTAGCCATCTGGTTTATCCATCCTTACTATGTCCTCTTTGGGTAAATGTCTGTTTAGGTTTTTTGCCCCCCTTCTTTAAAATTGGTTTGTTTGTTTTTCTGGCATTGAGCTGCATGAGCTGCTTGTATATTTTGGAGATTAATTCTTTGCCAATTTTTCGTTTGCTATTAATTTCGCCCATTCTAAAGATTGTCTTTTCACCTTGCTTAGAGTTTCCTTCACTGTGTAAAAGCTTTTAAGTTTAACTAGGTCCCATTTGTTTAATTTTGTTGTTATTTCCATTACTCAAGGAGGTGGGTCATAGAGGATCTTGCTGTGAATTATGACATAGAGTGTTCTGCCTATGTTTTCCTCTAAGAGTTTTATAGTTTCTGATCTTACATTCACAACTCTAATCCATTTTGAGTTTATTTTTGTGTGTGGTGTAGGAGGTGTTCTAATCTCTTTCTTTTATATGTAGTTTTCTGAGGACCACTTGTTGAAGAGACTGTTTTTTTTTTCCACTGTATATTTTTGCCTCCTTTGTCAAAAATTAGGTGCCCATAGATGAATGGGTTTATCACTGAACTTTCTATCTTGTTCCACTGGTCTACATTTCTGCTTTTCTGCTAGTACCATACTGTCTTGATGATTGTAGCTTTGTACTATAGTCTGAAGTCAGGAATGTTAATTCCTCCAGCTCTATTTTTCTTTGTCAAGGTTGCTTTTGAAATTCATGGTCTTTTGCATTTCTATACAAATTGTGAAAAATTTTGTTCTAGTTCTGTGAAAAATATCATTGGTAGTTGGATAGGAATTACATTGAATCTGTAGATTTCCTTGGGTTTTATAGTCATTTTCACAATATTGATTCTTGCAATCCAAGAACATGGTTTATCTATCCATTTGCCTTTGTCATTTCTGAATTCTTTCATCAATGTTTTAAAATTTTCTGCATAAAGATCTCTCTCTTTAGATAGGTTTATTCTTAAGCATTTTGTTCTTTTTGTTGCAATGGTGAATGGGATTATTTATTTTATTTCTGTTTCTCATGTTTCAGTGTTAGTGTATAGGAATGAAAGAATTTTTGTGTATTAATTTTATGTCATGAAACTTTACTATATTCATAGATTGGCTCTAGTAACTTTTTTCTGGCATCTTCAGGGCTTTCTATATATGCCATCTGCAAGAAGTGCAAGTTTTGTTTCTTCTTTTTTCATCTGGATTCCTTTTATTTCTTTTAGTTCTTTGATTGCTGTGACAAAACTATGTTGTAAAATAGTTGTGAGAGTGGGCACCCTCATCTTGGTCCTGATCTTAGTGCAAATGCTTTCACTTAATTACCATTGAAATTAATGTTTTCTGCGGGTTTGTCATATATGGTGTTTATTATGTTGAGGTATGACCTTTCTATGTCTATTTTCTATAGAGTTATTTATCATAAATGGATGGTGAATTTTGTCAAAAACTTTCTCTGCATCTATTAATAGAATCATATGTTTTTTAAATCTTTTAATTGGTTAATATTATATTGATTGATTTGAATATATATTGAAGAATCCTTGCATCCCTGGGACAAAGCCCACTTGATCATGATGTATGGTTCTTTTAATATGTTGCTAGATTCCATTTGCTAGAAATTTTTTGAGAGTTTTGCATCTATACTCTTCAGTGATATTGGCCTGTAGGTTTTTTTTTTCTTGGTGTGTGGCATTTTTATCTGTTTTTGGTATCAGGTTGATGGTGGCCTAGTAGAATGTGTTCAGGAGTTTTTTCTTTCTCTTCAATTTTCTGGAAGAGTTTGAGAATTTCAGTGTTATCTCTTCTCGAAATATTTCATGGAATTCGCCTGTGATGCTATCAGGCCCTGGATTTTTGTTTGTTGGAAATTTTTGATTATAGTTTCGAATTTTGTGCTTCTGATTGGTGTGCTTATATTTTGTCTTTTTTCCTGGTTCAGCATTAGAAGGTTACATTTTTCTAAAAAATCTTTCCATTTCTTCCAAATTGTCCTTTTATTGGAATACAGTTGTTCATATTCTGTTATGATCCTTGGTATTTCTGTGTTATCTATTATAACTTTCCCTTTTCATTTCTAATTTTATTGATTTTAGTCTTCTCTCTTTTTTCCTTGATGAGTCTGGTTAATGATTTGTGAATTTTGTTTATCTTATTAAAGAATCAGCTTTCAGTTTTATTGATCTTGGCTATTGTCTTCTTTATATATTTTTTCATTTATTTCTGTTCTAATTTTTTGATGTCTTTCCTTCTACTAACTTTTGGGGGTTTTGTTCTTCTTTTCTTAGTTGCTTTAGGCATAATATGAAATTATTTATTTGATGCTTTTCCTTTTTCTTGAAGTAGACTTGTGTTGCTATAAATTTCCCTCTAAGCACTGTTTTATTTATTTATTTTTTCTGCATCCCATTGGTTTAGATTTGTCGTATTTTCATTGCCATTGTTTCTAGGTATATTTTGATTCCCTTTTTGATTTCTTCAGTGATCAGTTGGTTATTTGGAAGTATATTGTTTAGCCTCCATGTCTTTGTAAATTTTATAGTTTTTTTTCCCCCTGTAGTTGATATCTAATCTTATAGTGTTGTGGTCAGAAAAGATGCTTGAAATGATTTCAGTTTTTAAAATTGTGACCCAAGTTCTAATCTATCCTGTAGAAAATTCTATGTACACTTGAGGAAAATATGAAATCTACTGTTTTTGGATGAAATACCCTGTAAATATCAATCAGGTCCAAATGATCCATGTATCATTTAAAGTTAATGTTTCCTTTTAAAATTTTCTGTCTTGATGATCTGTCCATTGGTTTGAGTGGGGTACTAAATCTCCAACTGTTGGTGTATTACTGTCGATTTCCCCTTTAATAGTTGTTAGCATTTGCCTTATGTATTAAGATGCTCCTGTGTTTGGTACATAAATATTTACAATTATTATATATTTGTGTATTGATCCCTTGATCTTTATGTAATGTCTTTCCTTGTCTCTTGTAATGGTCTTTATTTTAAGGTCTATTTTATCTGATATGAGTATAGCTACTCTCACTTATTTTTAATTTATGTTTGCATGAAATATGTGTTTTCCAGCCCCTCACTTTCAGTCTGTCTATATTCCCATATTTGAGGTGGGTCTCTTGCAGACAGCATATGTAGGGTTCTTTACTTTCATATTCATTCTGCCAATCTTTGTCTTTTGGCTAGAACATTTAGTCCATTTATATTATCATTTATTGTTTTGGGTTTTGCTTTTGTAGGCCTTTTCTTTCTCTTGTGTTTCCTATGTAGAGAAGTTCCTTTAGTATTTGTAGTAAAGCTGAATAAAACTTTACAGTGGTGGTGGCAGTGCTGAATTCTCTTTATTTTTGCTTGTCTGTAAAGCTTTTGATTTCTCTTTTAAATGAATGAAATCATTGCTGGTAGAATAATCTTGGTTTTAGTTTTTTTTTCCTTTCATCACTTTAAGTATATCGTGCTATTTCCTTCTTGCCTGGAGAGGTTCTATTAAATGATCACATGTTACTCTTATAGGAATTCCATTGTGTATTATTTGTTGCTTTTCTGTTTCTGCTTTTAATATTTGTTCTTTGTGTCTGATTTTTGTTAGTTTGGTTAAGATGTGTCTTGCCACGTTTCTTCTTTGGTTTATCCTTTATGGGACTCTCTGGACTCCTTGGACATGGGTGATTAATTCCTTTCCCATTTTAAATAAGTTTTCTGCTATAATCTCCTCAAATATTTTTTTATGCTTTTTCTATTGTCTTTTTCTCCTGGGACTACTATGATTCGAATGTTGTTACACTTAATGTTATCCCAGTGGTCTCTGAGAATGTCCTCGTTTCTTTTTATTCACTTTTCTTTACTCAGCTTTGTTTGAGTTATTTCCAGCATTATATCTTCCAGCTCATTTACCCATTCTTATGCCTCAGTTACTCTGCTACGTGTTCCTTCTAGTGTATTTTTAATCTCAGTGTTTGTTGTTCATTGCTGATTGTGTATTCTTTCATTTTTCTAAGTCCTTATTAAACATCTTATGTATCATCTGGATCTGTGAATCCAATCTATTTACCTGTGTCTCCATTTTATTTTGAAGATTTTGGGTCATCTTTACTATCATTATTCTGAATTCTTTTCAGATAGACTGCCTATTTCCTCTTCATTTGTTTTGTTTTGTGTTTTTACCATGTTTTTTCATCTGCTGCATGTTTTTCTGCCTTTTCAGTTTGTTTAATTTGCTGTGCTTTGGGCCCCCTTTCTGCAGACTGAAAGGTCATAGTTCCTCTTACTTGTGGAGTCTTCCCTCCATGTGTGGAGCTAGACCAGTGCCTTGTGAAGGTTTCCTGATTGGTGGGACTTGTGCCTGTGTTCTCATGGATGGAGCTGGATCTTGTCTCTGAAGGGTAGTGCTGTGTCTAGAAGTGAGTTTTTGGGGTGTCTACATGTCTGTGGGTTTGTTATGGCTTTAGACAGCTTGTATGCTAATGTAAAGTTTTGTTCTCTTGTTTTGCTGAAGGATTGCATAGGACATTCAGCAGTGCAGCTTGCTGGCCTTTGGATGGAGCCTTGTCTTATTGTTGAAGTGGAGATCTTTGGGAAAGCACTCACAAATTAATATTTCATGGGTTAGGAGTTCCATGGTGATTCAGAGTCCTGTAATCTGGTCTCCCACGTCAGGAGTTCAGATCTAAACCCCTATTGTAGCACCAGGATGTCATAGGCCACACAACATGGAAGACAATACCTGAAGACTATTGGTGAAAGCAATATTCAACAGCCCAGAATACCTAAAGACACTCACACTAAAATCCTCCAATATTTCTAGGAAAGTCTCTGGACCTGTTGTTGGCAGGGTGGAGTCAAATCAGTCTCAAATCTGGCCTTACTCCAGCTTGTACTTGCTCTCAAAGTCCACAGTTCCCCCTAAAATCTACAATCTGAAGCTGATTGTGGATATTTAATAAACCACCCCTGCGACTACAGTAACCAATTCCATTTCTCTCCTTCAGTCACATATTCCCTGGTGTTCTGGTTTGACTTTGGGCCTGGCTCTGGTTGTAGGCTGTCCTCCAGTGTTTGCTCCTGAGGAAAGAGGGGCGAAAGTCTGAGGATTATTAGGGTTGCCTTGCTCCCTCAGGCTGGGGAGAGGGAGTGGTAAGGCAGTTGCAATTGAGATGTACCAATGAGTGCCTCCAGTGGTAGAAACTTGTTGGTTGTTGTTAGTCTGAGATGAGTTGTGCACTCTTCCAGAGGATTTGGCCCAATGTTGTGGGTCCCCAGGAAAATCCAAGCTGCTTGGGCTCCCAGGATGGTGTTGGCAGTAACCTGTGTATACTCACAGCCTGGTGGCAGCTGCCACCCCTGGGGTGAGGATCACAGAGGTGACATTTTGTCTGCTGCCTCAGGCACTTTTGCTGGCTTTGACAGTGGCTAGTGGTTTATGTTTGCTGCTCTGGGGATGTAAATTGCAAGTCACTTCTAATTCCACTGCTGGCACTCCTACCGGTTTTGCTGGTTTTGGTGGCCACCAGGGCACACAGGCACTGTGCAAATGCATGGAATTAAAGTGTCCTAATGACGATGATATCCTGCCTCTCTGTGACACCTAGTCTTTTCCCTGGATTCCCTCAGCTGTTGTACTAGCCTCCTCAGAGTATCTTCATGGCAGTCAACCCTGGTCCTCTCCCTGGGGTCTGATACCCAAGCCTGAGCCTTGGCCCTCTGTGCCCCATCTTCTCCAATGTGCACAAGCATGTGAGCCACTTCTCAGGTGGAAGTGCTGTTCAGAAACAAACTCTGTGGTGAATTGTCTTCATTTTGCCTTCTGGGAACCTTCTGTTGTGCTCCTCTCTGAGGTTCTGAAGTTCCCGCCTATCTTCACTCGTAAAGGGGTTTCTGAGTTTTCGAAAATTTTCTCCTGCATAACTCCCTCCCAAGGGTGCAGGTCCCTGTTCAGAAATACTTTTTCTCTTTGTTTATCTTCATTTTTTCCCCTACTTCATTCTAAGGAGATTGACTTGCATTTTTGGAAGTCTATTAGTGTTCTGAAGGTGTACCATTAGAGTTGTTTCATATGCAGATGCATTTCTGATGTATTTGTGGGTAAGAAAGTGATCTCCCATAGAGTCCAAAAGACTGTCTGTGGGATGATATGGGAGAACGGCATTGAAACATGTAAATTATCATATGTGAAATCAATTGCCAGCCCAGGTTTGATGCTTGATACAAGGTGCTCAGGGCTGGTGCACCGGAATGACCCAGAGAGATGGAATCAGGAGGGAGGTGCGAGGGGGATTCTGAAAGGGGAACATATGTATACCCATGGCCGATTCATGTCAATGTATGGCAAAACCAACACAGTAATGTAAAGAAAATAAATTAATTATTTTTTTAAAAAAGAAAGAAAGTGATCTCCCTGTCTTATTCCTCCACCATCTTCCTTTCTCTCCTCATCAGTATCTTATAGTTTTCTGAGTACTGGTCTTCTGTGTCTTCAGGTAGGATTATTCCTCAGTATTTTACTATTGTTGTTGCAGTGGTAAATGTATTGTGTAAATGCATTGTTTCCTTAATTTCTCTTTCTCTTCTTTCATTGCATGTGTATAGGAATGCAGGAGGTATTTGTGCATTAATTTTGTATCCTGCAAATTTATCAGATTCTTAGACTAGCACTAATATTTTTCTAGTTGCCGCCCTAGGATTTTCTATGCATAGTATCATGCCAATCATGTCATCTGCAAACAGTGACAGTTTTGCTTTTTCCTTTCCAATTTTGATTCCTTTTTTTTTTCTTCTATCATTGCTATGGTTAGGACATCCAAATCTATTGGGTTGGCCAAAAACTTTGTTCAAATTTTTCTGTAAGATATAATGGAAAAACCTGAACAAACTTCTTGGCAAAGCAAACATGTTGAATAACAGTGGTGAGAACAGATATCCTTGTCTTGTTCCTGACATTAGAGAGAACGCTTTCAGTTTTTTTTACCATTGTGAATGATTGCTACTGTTGGTATGTCTTATATGGTCTTAATTATATTGAAGTAGTTTCCCTCTATGCCTACTTTCTGGAGAGTTTTTACCATAACCTAGATATTTTTTAAATTTCCTCTTTGATTTCTTCATTAATCCATTGGTTGTTTTGTAGCAACTCTTTGGTTGCTAGCAACAACCAACTCTTTAGCCTCCACGTGTTTGTTTTTTTTATAGTTGTCTTTTTCATATAGTTTTTATTGATTTCAATCTCATAGTATGGTAGTTGGGAAAGATACTTGATGTGATTTCAATTTTCTTAAATTTACCAAGGCTTGATTTGTGACCCAGGATGTGGTCTGTATATCCTGGATATCTAACAGGATATCCTAGGTATCCTGTTCCATGTGCACTTGAGAAGAAAGTTTATTCTGCTGCTTTCAGATGGAATGTTTTATAAATATCAGTTGAGTTTATCTGGCCTAATGTGTCATTTAAGGTTTCTGTTTCCTTATTACATTTAAGTCTGAATGATATGTCCATTGGTGTAAGTGAGGTGTTAATGTTCCCCACTATTGTGTTACAGTTGTTTTCCCCTTTTATGGTTGTTAGTGTTTCCTGTATTTATTAAGGTTCTCCTTGTTGGGTGCAAAAATATTTGCAATTGTTATATCTTCTCTTTGAATTGATCCCTTGATTATTATGTAGTGTCTTTCCTTGTCTTTTGTAACAATCTTTATATTAAAATCTATTTTTTTTTCTGCTGAGTATTGTTCCTCCAATTTTCTTTTGATTTCCATTTGCATGTAGTATCTTTTCCCATCACGTCACTTGCAGTCTGTATGTGTCCCTATGTTGGAAGAGAGTCTCTGATAGATAGCATATATGTTTGTCTTACTTTTGTGGGGCTTTAGGTTAGAGTATTTAATTCATTTAAATTTAAGGTAATTATTGAGATGTTTATTCACATTACCATTTCCTCAAATGTTTTGGGTTTATTTTTATAGGTCTTTGTATTTCTCTTGTTTTTCCTTCCTAGAGAAGTTATTTTATCATTTATTGCAATGCTGGTTTGGTGTTGCTGAACTGTCTTAACTTTTGCTTGCTTGTAAAGCTGTTGATTTTTCCACCAAATCTAAGTGTGAGACTTGCTGGTTAGAGTAATTTTTGCTGTTGTTTTGTCCCTTTCATCATTTTAAATATATCCTGCAACACCATTCTGGAATGAAGTTTCTGCTGAAAATTCAGCTAATAACCTTATGGTTATTTCCTTGTATGTTTGTTGCTTTTCCCTTGCTGTTTTTAATATTTTTCATTGTATTTAATTTTTGTTGTTTTATTAATATGTGCCTTAGCATGTTTCTCCTTGGGTTTATCCTGTATATGACTCTCTTATACTTCCTGGACTTGGGTGACTATTTCCTTTCCCATGTTAAGGAGGTTTTTAACTATAATCTTTTCAAATATTTTCTCAGACTCTTTTTCTTTCTCTTTTTCTTGTTGAACTCCTATAATTCAAATGTTGGTGGGTTTAATGTTGTCCCCAAAATCTCTGGGACTGCTCTCGTTTTCATTCTTTTCTTTTTGTTCTGCTCTATGGCAATTATGTCCATCATTTTATTTTTTTGCTTATTTCTTCTACCTCACTTAGTCTGATATTGATTAATCCTAATGCATTTTTCAATTCATTTATTGTGTTGTTTATCACTGTTTGTTTGTTTGCTTGTTTGTTATTCTAGGTCCTTGTTAAACATTTCTTATATCTTTTCAATGCTTTCATTTTATTTTTGAGATATTGGATCACCTTTACTATCAGTATTCTGAATTTTTCAGGTAGATTGCCTATTTCCTATTTATTTATTTGGTCTTGTGAGCTTTTACCTTGTCCCTTCATCTTCAATAAACTTCTCTGTCATCTCATTTTGTCTAAGTTACTATGTTTGTGGTTTCCTTTCCACAGGCTGTAGGGTTGTAATTTCTCTTGCTTTTGCTGTCTTGTAGTTAGGTTTGTTCAGAGGTTTATGCTTACTTTCTGGTGTAATGGGCTGGTACCTGGTCTCTGGTAGGTGGAGCTGAGTCTTGTTCCTCTGATGAGCCGTGTCTTTTCAGGCTGTGTGTTTTGGGGTGTCCATGAGTTTAGTATAGCTTTTTGCAAGCTGTTTGCTGATGGGTGGGCTGTATTACTGTCTTTCTGGTTGTTTGGCCTAAGGCAACCAACACTGGAGCTTGCAGGCAGTTGTGTGGAGCTGAGTCTTGAATACCTCCAGGAAAGCTCATGTCTATTAATAACTCTTGGGGCTGGGACTTGGTGCTCCCACTCTTGGAGCTAAGGCTCAACCCTTTCCCAGTGAACCAAGACCCTGCAAGCCATGCATCATGGCCAAAAAAATAAAAAAGGGAAAAGAGAACAAACAGATAATTAAAATCCCCAAGACAAATACCAAAAAATAATCAAACAATACTCAAGACAAATAGTAAACATAAAATCAACCAAAACCAAACAAGAAACAACTCCTCTAAAAAACAAAAAAAAAATTAAGAAGTCAAAGAAAATATAAAATAAGAAAACAAGTTACAAAGTAGAACTCAAATACCAAGAAAAATAATAAAAGCAAAACTAACAAGAAAAGAAAAACAGAAAGTAAACTTGAAAGAAATGCAAAGAAAACAGAAAGGAAACACTCAAGAATGATCAAAAAAAGATAAAGGCAAAGCAATAAAAGAAAAAAAAAAAAAAAAACCTGAAGAGAAGAAAAAACTTTAAAATAACAAAACAAAAACATGAAAAAATCTA
>ML663455.1:1113889-1128236 GCA_007570785.1 Antilocapra americana | reverse complement strand
TTAAAAAAGAAACATTAAACTGAAAATAAATTTAAAATATAAAATAAATTAATTAACAATTTTTTGTTGTTGTTGGGGCTTCCACTGTCAGTCTCCTTCCCCTAATGGTGAAACACAGCTGACTCCCACCTTTCCAAAGTACCCTCTAATACCCCTAGGTATATCTCTGGATACCCTCTGTGCATTGTGGGGGTGAGCTTAGACTATGTCCTTGCCCACCTGCCATATATATATATACTTGCCCCTAAATTCCACATCTGGTAAAGCTAGATTGGTCTCAGTTGTGGGATTACTTGTTTATTCAGATATTCTTCAAATAGTAGGTCTCCCAAGTTGATCAATAGAGTTTACTCAGCAGCTTGTGCAGTTGTGTGGAGAGATTTCAGTTCCTCTTCCTTAGTCACATGGTCCCTGAGGTTTAGCTTTGGTTTTGGCCTCACCTCTGTGTGTGATCCACCCTCAGGAATCTGTTCCTCCCTAGGTGACAGGAGGCAAAGTCAGAACTGACTGGGACACAATTTCTTACTTAGATGGGAAGGATAAGAAGCAGCAACAGACTGGAGATCACATAATCATTCAGGCAGGGAAGGGAAAAAGTGGCTGGGGTGTGCATGTTTATTCTGATGGGAACCCCCTCTAATGCCCAAAGTGGCAGAGGCCTGCAGGAGTTTGCAACAGACTGAGATGTGATTGCTCTGCTGGGAGTCTCTTCTAGTGCCTGTGGAGGCAGAGGCTGGCTTGTAGGGAGAGAGTCCATAATAGCAGTCCCACTCCTTGCATGCCACTCAAAAATGGTTCCTCACTTCAGAGGCAGATCACATTTCATCTAGGAACATTCCCAGTCCTGGAGCTCCTCACTGTCATCTCTTCAGGCTATCTCCTTACAGTCAACTGCAGTCCTCTCCCTAGGTCCTCTCTCCTGTCTCCACATTTAGAACCTAGCCCCTGCCAACATTTGCAAATACCTGTCTCAGGTTGGGCCATTCCAGGGCTGACTCCTCAGGAGGTCCTGGCAAAGATAGCATATGGGCCCATGAGGGCCAAATGATGCCTTGGGTTGAGGTCATAAAAATCTGCTCAGATGGGTGTCCTTGGAGGCAGAAGCTGGTGGGTGGGGAAGGAGTTTGCAAGGGTGCTCCTTCCCCTTGTGTGTCACTGAACAATGGCATCTTGCTTCTATGGAGGCCTGGCTCTCCTCTGAAAATTTTTCCAGTTGTGGAGCTCCCCACTCCCTTCCTTTTAGAATGTCTCCTCACAGCAACTGATGTCCCCTCCCTGAGTTCAGCCTCTAATGTCCACTTTTCAACACCCAAACCCATTCTGCACGAGGAGACTCACAACTCAGGTTGGGGTGCACAGGTGGCAGCACAGAACGAGTGCATAGGTCCTACTCTATTCTGCCTTCCACAGACTGGTTGCTGCATTCCCTTCCAAAGTCCCTCTCTTTCTCAGTTGATTCCCCTTCTGTGAGGGGGCTTCTCTGAGTATGGGAACCTTTTCTTTCCCTCACCTCTGCCCCATCCCTTCAGGGGAACTCTTCTCTTCCTATTGATTTTTTTCTTTCATCCTGACCAGTTGTGTGGGGATTTTTCTTGTCCTTTTAGGTGTCTAAGGTCCTCTACTAGTGTTCAGCAGGAGCTCTGTGAGAATTGTTCCATTTGTAGATGTATTCTTGATGTACTTGTTAGGAGAGGTGAGCTCTGTGTCCTCCTATTTCACCATCTTGACTCCTCATCTTGCTATATTCTTTTGTTATTTGATGATAATTACTAACAGTATGCTTTGATTCCTTTATCATAATGTTTTGTGTATCTTATACAAATGTTTCTATCTTGATTACTATCAGGCTTACATAAAATGTATTGATAGCATCCTATGTTAATTTGATAACATCAGTTGCACACATAAACTTTGTACTATAACTTCTCTCTTTTCACTTTTTTGTTAAAATCACTGTTAACATATTTTGATATTTTGTATCTACTATCAAACTACTGTCACTATAGTTAATCTTAGTCTGTATTTTTTAACTTTAAATGTAGAGTTAAAAGTGAATTATGCACTACCATTGAAATATTAGACAATCTGAAGTTGTATATTTGCCATCATCAGTGAGTTTTACACATATACTTATATAGTTTTACATTATTCACTATAATCCTTTTATTTCTATTTGAAGAATTCCCTTTAGCATTACTTGATAAATTAGGTCCAGTGGTGATAAACTTCCCCAGCTTTGGGAGTTTGGTGGGGGTGAATCTATATCTTTCCTTCATGTCTAAAGGACAATATTGACAGGTAGTAGTATTATTCAATGAATAGTGATATTCATTGACAGTCTTTTTTTTCTTCTAATATTTTGAAATATCATTCCCCATTCTCTTTGTCTGCAGTTTCTGTTGAGAGATTCCCTATAGTTTTACAGAAGTTCCTAATATGTGTTGAGTCATTTCTTTCTTGCTGCTTTCAATATTCTCTTTTGTTCTTTTACTTTGGAAATTTTAATTATGTTTCTCAGTATATCCATTTTCTAGATTAAAATTATTTGGTGTTTTCTAGTCTCATGAATCTGAATGTTCACTTGTCTGTACATGTGTGGGAAATTTTTAACCATAATTGCTTTAAATAAATTTTCTGTTTCTCTCTGTTTTTCTTCTCCCAAGAGGATTCTATAATGCTTATTTTTTTCTTTTCTCATGTTACATGAATGCTGTAGGCTTTGTTTTACTCTTTTTCATTTTTAAAACTTTATCTTTCCCTATCACTGGACAACTTCAAATGATATATCTTCTTATTCTTTAAATCATTCTTTTACTTGGTTGAGTCTGTTGTTGAAGTTCCTTAATTCTTAAATTCACTTATTACATTCTACACCTGTAGGATTTCTGTTTGTTTCTGATGGTTTCTGTTTCTTTTTTCATTATCTATTTTTCTAATTTTGCTTAGTTGTCTATGTTCTTGTCATTAACTAAACCCTTTTTAGAGGATTTGTTCTGAATTCTTTGTCAGATATTTCATGGATCTCTATTTAAGGTCAGTTATTTGAACTTTATCAGTTTTCTTTGGTGATATTATGTTTACCTGATTTTTAATGATACTTCATTTATTACATTGATATCTGTGCATTTGAATAAGCAATCTCTTCATCAACACATTACAAGTTCACTTTGGAAGTGACTCTTCTTCATTAGTTAGTTCACTTTAGGACTATGGATAATTCAGCTGGTAACATCTTTGGGTAAGTGTGACTTGCTATTGTCTCTATTTTTGCAAGACTGCTTCCTGAGATCTGCTGGCTGGGAACAGTTGGATAGGACTACTGGCTCGGTTCCCTGCTCAAACATGGTTGTAAGATGGGCTCCATAGTTGCCAGGAGTCTCTGGTCAACCTTCCTAATCAGGAGGCACTGAATGCTATAATTAGCAGTAGGGCAGGGATATAAATTTGGTTCCTTTCCTGGCAATGTGATAGAATTGGTTCCATAGCTATCATGGCTCAATGACTGTATTCCTGAATCAAGCAAAGCTGTCCACCATACTCCCTGACCAGACAAATAAATCAATTTAGTTCTGCAGATGGACAGTGTCACTAGTTGGGCTCCTTGCTCAGGATCCTCTTAACTGTAAGGTGGGTTACACAGCCTCCTAGATGTTCTTGTTTGACTTCATTGTTAGTTGGGGCTAGAGGTTATATTTATCCATAAGTACCACTTTGAATTTGCTTCATAGCTTTGATACAGTCATAGAACAAGTTACCCAGCTGGTTTAACTAGTCTGTTAGGGATCTGAATCATGCAGAACTTCTGGCTGCATTCCGTGGACAGTAAAAGGTCACTGATTTGGCTGTGCAGGGTGAACAGAGCTGCTGGCCAGGCTCTCTGTTTGGGCATTGCCATAAGTAGGGGTGAAGAATGGGCCACACAGCCTCACTGGTCCTCTGGCTAGGCTACCTGGCCAGGTTGGATAGTAGGCTATATTCAGCTATAGATGAAGCTTTTAATCCACTTCTTTGTTGAGACAAGGCCACAGAACAGGCTCCTTAGCCAAAGTGAAATGCCAGGATGGATGATTATTATCCAGATCATTAGTTGGTGATCTGGATCAGGTAGAACTGCCACCAAGCTCCTTGGACAGTTAGGGACACTGGCTTGTCTCTGCAGATGAGCAGAATCACTGACTGGGATTCCTATTAGAGCATCATTGTAAGTGAGGCTATAGGATAGGCTATGAAGTTTCCTAGATGGTCTGAGTAGGCTTCTTGTTTGGATAGGGCTAAAGGTGGTATCTGGAAATAAACAAGCCCAAAATTAGCTTCCCATGCTTGACTTCTAAGGACTGTATGGATTATTGGATGAATTAGGCAGAACTGTACACAGAATTCCTTAGTTATATGAGTTCAATAGTGGGTCTCGGTAGATAGAAAGATTGGTGGCTAGGATCTCTATTCTGTTCCCCCTTTGAGGAGGAATGTCATCTGCCAAACTCCAAGTGCTAATTGTTTCTGTATCCCAGTTGGATCTCCATTATTCAAGTTCTACAGATGCTCCCATAGGCCCATGGGCCCTGCAAAGTGAAAAACTAGTGGGCCTCCTGGGAAATAGTGCTACAATGCTTTGAAAGCTAGAGGTTAATTTGAGGTTCTTTCATCTGACTAGAGAAATTGTAGTTCTCCAGGATGGTGGGGGAGGTGGTCATCTCAGTGTGTTGCTGTTCTGGTCTAGAAAAGGGATAATGTGTTTGGATAATGTAGCTATTTGTCTTACTCAGGAGAAGTTTTCCATCCTCACCTTCATGTTCTGGAATTTTCACAATGAGGTCTTGTCTATAAATGGTTACTAGTTAGTCTTCATGTGAGGAGAACTGAAGTTGGCAATGACTTACATTGTCAAGATGATGACATACTCCCCTATGATATATTTTTTAACCTTACCTTGGGTTTTTATTCTATTCTTTTGAGATTGTACTAGTACCATACAATCATAATACAGTCATGTTAAATATATATTAATATCTGATAAGAAATACTCTTATTCATCTTTCATCCAGAAATATATTATTTATCCTTATTTATTAAATTTTTCATTATGTCATTCACAATTTTGTACCTTGTTCATGTAGTTCCTACACATATCACATAAAGTTTATGACATCATATTTTCTAGTGTTCACTGATATTATGAATAGATTATTTCTTGAAATATTTTCTAATGGTTATTTCTAGTGTATAATAGAAGGTATTAGCTTGATAAAATACTTATTTGTTAAACATTACAATTTATCTATTACTATGGGCAAGAATCTCTTAGAAAAAATAGAGTAGCCCTCATAGTCAACAAAAGAGTCCAAATACAGTACTTGGATGCAGTCTCAAAAAACAACTGAATGATCTAGTTTCTTTTCCAAGGCAAACCATTCAACATCACAGTAAACCAAATCTTTGCTCCAAGTACTAATGCCAAAGAAGGTGAAGTTGACCAGTTCTATGAGGACCTACAAGACGTTTTAGAAATAACATCAAAAAAGATGTCCTTTTCATCATAGAGGACTAGAATGAATAAGTAGCAAGTGAAGAGGAAGGTGGAAAAACCGCAAGTTTGGCCAAAATAAAATCCCCTATGATTATACAGAGGAGGTAACCAATAAATTCAAGGGATTAGATCTGGTAAACAGAGTGCATGAAAAACTATGGGAAGACAATTATAACATTGTATAGGAGGCAACTACCAAAACCATCCCAAAGAAAAAATGCAAGGAGGAAAAGTGGTTGTCTGAAGAGGCTTTACAAAGAGCTGAGAAAAGAAGTGAAAGGCAAAAGAGAAATGCAAAAATAGACTCAACTGAATGCAGAGTTCCACAGAATACGAAGGTTAAATAATAAAGCCTTCTTAAATAAACAATACAAAGAAATAGAGGAAAACAACAGAATGGAAAACAGTAGAGATCTCTTCAAGAAAATTGGAGCTATCAAAGGAACATTTCATACAAGGATGGGCACAATAATGGGCAAAAATGGTAAGAACCTAACAGTAGCAGGAGATATTAAGAAGAGGTGGCAAGAATATAAAGAAAAATGATGCAAGAAAGGTCTTAATGACCTAGATGACCCCCAATGGCTGCTCACTCATCTAGAACCAGATATCCTGGAGTGTGAAGTCAAATGGGCCTTAGGAAGCATTATCACAAACAAAGCTATATTACTTGGAGGGGATAGAATTCCAGCTGAGCTACTAAAAAATCCTAAAAGATGATGCTGTTAAAGCGCTACATTTAGTATGCCATCAAATTTGGAAAATTCAACAGTGGCCACAAGACTTGAAATGGTCAGTTTTCATTCCAATCCCAAAGAAAGACAATGCCAAAGAATGTTCAAACAAGTGCACAATTGTGCTTATTTCACATTCTAGCAAAATTATACTCAAAATCCTCTAAGCCAGCCTTCAGCAGTACATGAATTGGAAATTCCAGATGTACAAACTGGATTAAGAAAAGACAGAGGAACTGGCGATCAAAATACCATCATTCGATGGATCATGGAGAAAGCAAAGGAATTCCAGAAAAACATCTACTTATGCTTCATTGATTATGCTAAAGACTTGACTGTGTGGATCACAAAAAAACTGTGGGAAATTCTTAAAGAGTTGAGAATACCAGATCACCTTACCTGTCTCCTGAGAAACCTGCATGTGGGTCAAGAAGCAACAATTAGCACCGGACATGAAACAATGGACTGGTTCAAAATTGGGAAAGGAATATGTCAATGCTGCATATTGTAACCCTGTTTATTTAAATTATATGCAGAGTACATCATGTGAAATGCCGGGATGGATGAAGCACAAGCTAGAATCAAGATTGCTGGGAGAAATATCAATAACCTCAGATATGCAGATAACACAACCCTCATGGCAGAAGATGAAGAGGAACTGAAGAGCCTCTTGATGAAACTGAAAGAGGAGAGTGAAAAAACTGGCTTAAAACTCAGCATTCAAAAAATGAAGATCTTGGCATCCAGTCCCATTATTTCATGGCAAATAGATGGGGGAAAATTGGAAACAGTGGCAGACTTTACTTTCTTGGACTCCAAAATCACTGCAGATGGAGACTGCAGCCATAAAATTAAAAGCCGCTTGCTCCTTTGAAGAAAAGCTATGACAAACCTAGACAGTGTATTAAAAAGCAGAGACATCACTTTGCAGACAAAGTCTGTATAATCAAAGCTATGATTTTTTCAGTAGTCATGCACGGATGTGAGAGTTGGGTCATAAAGAAGGCTGAGTGCTAAGAAATTGGTTCTTTAGAACTGTGGTTCTGGAGAAGACTCTTTAGAGTCCCTTGGACACAAAGAGTTCAAATCAGTCAATCCTAAAGGAAATCAACCCTGCATATTCCTAGGAAGGACTGATGCTAAATCTCTAATACTTTGGCCACCTGATGTGAAGGGTCGATTCATTAGAAAAGACCATGATGCTGGGTAAGATTGAAGGCAGAAGGAAAAGGGGACCACAGAGGATGACATGGTTATATAGCATCACCAATGCAATGGACATGAATTTGAACACACTCGGGGGATATTGGAGGACAAAGGGGTCTGGCAGTCCAAGGGGCTGCAGTCCATGGGGTCACAAAGAGTCACACTCGACTTACTGAATCAACTACAGCAGCAATGACTTGTAAGTTCCAATAACATATCTGTTGTTTTTTTGGTTAAAAAATTATGTCATCTTCCCTTATCCTCTTATTTTAATTGCTTTAAAATTAAAATAGCTTTACATTATTTTTGTTAAGAATATTCTCTTAATACTCTGTTAAAAATATTCTCTTAATACTCTCTTATATTCTCTTTGTTAAGATCTATTATTAGTAAATCTTATTTTTTTTGTTTATAAATCTATATTTTAATCAAACAATTTTGAATAATGTAGAAGTTAGAAGTTCTTCTAGACCACAAGCTTTGCTCATTGAAGATGACTTTGTTTTGTGTAACTGAAAACTTAAATTAATATCTAGGTTGAAATCCCCTTAAATCATAATTGCTTTTTTTCCCCAATAAAGTCCAAGGTAATTCAGGGTTATTTTACTCCCACCTTCCCTGGCTTGATTTTATGTTCTAAGAAATTAACAAGGTGGTACATTCCAGGTTGGATAAGCTGCCTAGTCTCTAGTGGTTGACATCTATAGCCTACTGACTTCTACTGAGAATTCCCTAGGGTTCTCAGCCTGATCACAAGGTTTATGAAAAGTCCCTTGGTTTTACTATATCTCATGATAAAATTTTTAGCTTTGGCCCTTGAAAACAGGATTAAGTGAGTAAGGATTCAGTGAGTTTAATTTATGCCCCTTTGCCTAGGCACTCCGTGCCACTAACACTGGTCTCTTATACACCTTTTTAAAAGCAGTGGAAAGTGAAACAAACATACATGTTTCTCAGCTGCATAAACCCATTGGGTGGTTTGTGTTTCTCTATCAATTTGAGGGACCAGGTTACTTCACTGAGGGGCCCTCTCAGTGAACCCCACTGGTCTATGTCTCTTATTTCCTCTCTGAATCTTTATGTCTAGATTGTTAACTCCAACCACTAGAGTAGAATAACTGGCTCTTATGTCTTTATTCATTCTTCTTAATCTACAGACCATTTAATAGACATTGATTCTTGGTATTCAAAAGCCTATTTTGAAAATAAAAATTAAAAAAATAGCTTTTATCACTTGTTATTCTTTTGTGGTCTCCCTTTTGGGCAATAAGTATTTCATAAACTCTCTGAAATGGGGGTAATGTTCTAGGGTAACAGGAATTGTAAGGAGTTAAAAATGAGTTTTCTAACAGTAAAATATTGCCATAATATGAATACTTAAGAAGGAAGAGATTCCCTCTACTACCATCACTTTAGTCTTATTCATACTTCTTCACCAGAGTTAACAATTTTAATATATTTTTATATTATCTTTTCCTCTTCTTTTTAGGTGATCCCCCATTGGCTCAGATGGTAAAGAATCTGCCTACAATGTGGGAGACCTGGGTTTGATTTCTGGGTTGGGAAGATCCCCTGGAGAAGGGAATGGCAAGCCACTCCAGTAGTCTTGCCTGGAGAACCCCTAGGACACAGGAGCTAGGACACAGGAGCTGGTCCAGGGAGTTGCAAGGAGTTGGACATGACTGAGCGACTAATACTTCCACATACTTCTGGTGACTCAGCAGTAAAGAATCCACCTGCAATGCAGGAGACACAGGAGATATGGGTTTGATCCCTGGATTGGGAAGATCCCCCGGAGGAGGGCATGGCAACCTACTCCTGTGTCCTTGGCTGTGTCCTTGGCTGCAGAATCCCCTGGACAGAGGAGGCTGGTGGGCTATAGTCCATAGGGTCCCAAAGACTCAGACATGAATTGACAAGAACACATGCTTTTTAAAATCAGTACTATAAATAGAAAAGTGTAATATAGATGCCTCTAAAACTTATGCTTTTCACGTAAATAGCATATGAATCATTTTCCACTCTAGTTCATATATACTATTTAACGACCAAATATACATAATATATATAAGCTATAATTTAGTCATTTGCTTATCAAGAGACATTTAGTTAATTCCAGGCTTTTACAATCTAAATATTACTACAGTCTAATAGGGATTCTAGGAGTTTGTAGATTCTAGGCACATCTCTTGTAATTATTTCTCTGCAGTAGCCCAACAACCAACTGTCATGCTGACTGGTCTTTCGATACACACTTGAGACTGCAAGTTCTGAAATTTATGGAAGAGAAGGATGCTGTCAGATTTAACTGTCAATTCCATGAAAAGAGATAAGCTTCTAGAAGAGGAGAAGGCGTGTTCACCAGAGGATAATCTTCCAAAGGGGAAAAAACCAAGGAACAACAAAGACAATGGACAAGGGAATGAATGCCTTCAATACTGCAGAAACATGAGCTCATTAAGAATACTTCACCCCAGAGAGATGGAACTGGGAGGGAGGTGGGAGGGGGTTCTGGAAGGGGAACGCATGTATACTCATGGTGGATTCATGTCAATGTATGGCAAAACCAACATGATAATGTAAAGAAAAAAAAAGAATACTTCACCAATAAGGAAGAGAGTTTTGACAATTCCTACCCAGCAGGATCTGATAATTTTTATAGATTAGTGACTTCTGTGTAATCTCCTTTTATTTTCTTTTACACATTGCTGCTTTATTTCAGGTATATTGTTCCCTTTCTTTCATTGTATGTTGTGTGTGTACAAATAATTCGTCCATTACTATACTGTCACCACCACAGGAAGCCACACCTACACATGATGAAGCTAACTTCTCATTTCTCAGAGACATTGAACTTGATGCAAGTGTTTCTTCTGAAGACAGGGTTGAACATGTCTGATGTATTGGGAGAGGGCTGCCTATTTGGATGGTACATAGGGTTAGATGTTAAAAGAAACAAGTTCTCCAATATCCATTTTAATCTTATCACATAGTAGCAAAACAGTAATAAAACTAAATTGTGATTAATGCAATGGAAATGGAGGTTACATGCAAATTCTGTGTCATATCCTAAAAAGAAAGAAACAAGCCCCTCTTTTCTGTTCTTTCCTTTAATCAAATTATAGTTAATTTACAATACCATGTTAGTTTCAGGAGTACTACATAGTTACTTGATATTTTTAGATTATAGTTCACTTAAATTTTTTATAAAATATTGTCTGTATTCTCTGTGTTGTACATTACATCTTTGTATCTTATTTATTTTTTTCTAGTAAAAGTGAAAATTTTGTTCATGCTCAGTCATGTCCGATTCTTTGTGACCACTTGGACTATATAGTCCATGGAATTCTCCAGGCCAGAATACTGGAGTGGATAGCCTTTCCCTTCTCCAGGAGATCTTCGCAATCCAGAAGTCAAATGCACGTTTCCTGCATTGCAAGTGGATTCTTTACCAGCTGAGCCTTTTAATCTAGTAGTTTGTACCAATTAATCCTCTTCCCCTATCTTGTCCCACCTCCCATTCTTCTCCCCATTAATAACAACTAGTTTGTTTTCTGATCTGAGTCTGTTTCTGTTTTGTTGTATGTACTCATTTGTTTTAATTTTTAGATTCCATATATAAGTGAAAAATACAGTATTTGTTTTTCTGTTTTACTTCTCTAAGCATAAGGCCCTCCACATATTTTTGATGATCTCCAAAATGGTATCTTTTTCAATTAAATTTTGAACTTACTTGAGTGTTTTGGGGGTATCAAAATGCAGTTGACTTCTGCATATTCATTTTTCATCAAGCAACTTTACTACTTATTCTAATAATTTATTTTTAGTCACTTTCATTTTGTTTTATTATATATTAAAAATCTTGTGTAAGTAATAGCAGTTTAAAAATTTTAATGCTTTCAATTTTTATTTCTTTTTCTTAGTTTATTGTTTTGGCTAGGACCTTTCCTATTAACTGAAATTATAATTGTAGCAGTTGGGGCAGAATCAATTTGGCAGAGTAGGAAGATCCTGAGGTTGTCTCCTCTCATGTACACTTCAAAACTGCAACTCTCATGGGGAATGACTTGAAGACTAGTAGAATGGCTCTTCCACATCTAAGGTTGTAAAAAAGAACCATATAGAATCTGTACGAGGGGAGGAGAAACTATCTAATTTGGACCCACAACTCTAGCAGATGACCCAGAAGAGTAGGGGGATACATTAGGCTTCATGATCATCCCTGGGGGCAGGGGTAGTGTGAAGGGTTTATGACCCACATTAGGCACTCAAGCCCTGGGGTTCAACAGCAGAAAGATGAGCCCTCTTAGCTGGTTTGAAAACCAGTGACGTTTACCAGAAAACTGTAAGAAAGTGAGATTCCACTCTTGAATAGTGCATGCACATATTTGCTTGCTTCCAGTCACAGCATAGCTATAGAAGGTTAAAAACTGCCTGGTGCTCCGGCCAGCCTGCCGGAAATACCTAGCATATTCCCCCAGTCTACAATGGGCTCTGACTATAGCACCTCCTGTTCTGGCACTGCCAGAACAAAGAGGGAGGTCATGATGGCCAATGTGCATGCATCCTGTTGTGAAATAGAAGAACCAGCTTAGGCACTGGCCCTATCTCTACCCAGGTAGAGGCAGCCATTGTTGATATCTATATATATGTGCACCCTGGAGAAGGAGCAGAATCAGCAGCAGCCATTCTCAGGCACCAGCCCTGCCTCAGGCCAAGGCAAAGACTACCATAGCTGGCACATGCATGTACCAAGGAAGAAGCAGAAAGAGTTTAGTAGTGTAGCTCCAATCCCTATGGCTACAACCTCATCTTTAGCCAAGGCATGCAAACTGAGGAAAAAGTGAAACAAATACAAAAATGCAGCCCCAAAGTCAGTGATTAAGAACACCTCCAAATAAAGCAAAGACTTCCATCACAACAGGGAGAGGTTCAAATCCCTCAGAACCTATGCTCCAGTACATGGGGCCCCAGAAATATGATGGTGATCATCATTCAGCCTTGCAGAATCCTTGATTTGCACCTGGTTCTGGGTGCAGAGCTTCTGTTTCCAGCTTAGCTTATCTGATGGCTGTCAGTGCACCTTGGGGGGAGGCATGTAATTTCATAGAGACAGGAAAAGGTATCAAAATGAAAAGACAGAGGAGCATGTTGGAAACAAGAAAAGAATCCTGAAAAACAGAGATAAATAGTTTCCCTGATAGAGATTTCAAAGCAGTAATAATAAGAAAGTTAACTGAACTGAGGAAAAGATGAACACAAAGAAAACTTTAACAAAGAAGTAGAAAAATATAAAAGAGAACCAGTCAGAGCTGAGGAATACAATAAAGATACACAAGAAGGAATTAATAGCAGATTAAGTGAAGCAGAAGAATGTGTAAGTGATCTGGAAGATAAAATGTCAATGTATGGCAAAACCAACACAATAAAGTAAAGAAAATTAAAAAAAAAATAGAAATGGCCCATTCAAAAGGACACAAAGAAAAATAAATTTTAAAAGAAAAGAATACTGAAAGGGACCTCTGGGGCAATTTCAAGTGTACTAACATTCACACTATAAGGGTCCCAGAAGGAAAATAGAGAAAGAACAGGTAAAAAATGTATTTGAAAATATTATGGCTGAAAACTTTCCGAACATAAAGAAAGAAACAGATGTTCAAGTATAAGAAGCACAGAGAATCCCTATCAATATGAATGCAAAGAGACTGACACCAGAATATATCATAATTAAAATGGCAAAAGTTAGAGAAGTCTAAAGGCAGTAAGATAAAAACAAGGAGTTACACACAAGGGAATCCACATAAGTCTATTGGCTGATTTTCCAGCAGAAACTTTGCAGGCCAGAGGGACATAGTATGATATATTTAAAAGGCTTAAAGGAAAAACACCTACAACCTAGGGTGCTCTATCAATCAGAATTGAAATAGAGAAGGAATTTTTCAGACAAGCAAACACTAAAGGAGTTCTTTACCACTAAACTGACCTTGAAAGAAATGTTATAGGGTCTTCTTTAATTCTTCTTTGACAACAGAAAGCTATAGCAAGAAATAAGAAAACATAGGAAGGGAAAAATTCACTGGTAAACACAAATATATAAAGAAGATAGGAGATCAAACACTTAAGATAGTATGAAAGTTAAAGGAAAAAAAATCATAAAATTATTTATAAATTCAATAAACAGTTATGAAATAGGCATGAAGGTGCAAAATACACCAAAAGACATAAAATGTTTGGGAAGAGTAAAAAATGTAGACATTTAAAATGTGTTTGAACTTAACTGTCAATTTGAAACAAGTAGACATAGTTATATAGTTATATTACCTGTGGCTCTGCTAGTAAAGAATCCGCCTGTAGTGCTGGAGACCTGGGTTCAATCCCTGGGTTGGGAAGATCCCCTGGAGGAGGGAAAGGCTACCCACTCAAATATTCCGGCCTAGAGAATTCCACGGAGTGTATATTCCATGGGGTTGCAAAGAGATGGACATGACTGAGCAACTTTCACTTTCACTTTCAGACATAGATATAGGTAATAGATATACAAAAAATAAAGAGAAAGGAACCCATATGGAACATTAAAGAAAATCATCACACCACAAAGGAATACTAAAAGAAAAAGAAAATAACAAAAAGGAACTACAAAGACAATCAGAAAACAATAAAATAGCAATAAGTACATACCTGAGTCATCACCTTAAATATTTGTGGACTAAATGCGCCACTCAAACAACATAGGATGCCCAATTGAATAAAAATGTAAGGTTTATCTACATGCTGCCTAGAAGAGACTCATTGTGAGAGGCTGAGAAAAGATATTCCATAAATAAAAAGAAAGGTAGAGTAGCAGTATTCATATTAGACACATACAAGTTTAAAAAAATCT
>ML663455.1:1077727-1106676 GCA_007570785.1 Antilocapra americana | reverse complement strand
TGGGTCATAGAGGATCCTGCTTTGGTTTATGTTGGAGAGTGTTTTCCCTATGTTTTCCTCTAGGAGTTTTATAGCTTTGAATTTCTTTTTCTTTGGGATGATTTTGGTCGCTGTACCAACTCATGTATAAAGTTATGAACCACTATCATGGTTCTTGAGACACTCTGTCTACCAGATCGAATCTCTTAAATCAATTTGTCACCTCCACTGTGTAATCATAATGAATTTGATTTGGGTCATACTAGAATAGCCTAGTGATTTTCCCTAGTTTAGTCAATTTAAGCTTGAATTTTGCTATAAGGAGCTGACGATCTGAGCCACAGTCAGATTTAGGTCTTGTTTTGCATACTGTATACAGTTTCCCCATCTTTTGTTGTAAAGAATATAATCAATATGATTTTCATACTGATTGTCTGGTGAAGTCAATGTGTAGAGTCATGCCTTGTGTTGTTGGAAGAGGATGTTTGCTATCACTTGTGTGTTGCCTTGGCAAAACACTGTTAGTCTTTGCCCTGCTTCATTTTGTACTCCAAGGCCAAATATACTGTTATTCCAGTTATCTCTTGACCTCCTACTTATACAATCACCTATAATTAAAAGGACATCTTATTTTTTGTGTTAGTTCTAGAAGGTCTTGTAGGTCTTCATATAACCAGTCAACCTCAGTTTCTTTGGCATCAATATTTGGGGCATAGACGTGGATTACTGCGATGTTGAATGGTTTGTTTTGAAAATGAACAGAGATCATTCTGTCATTTTTAAGTTTGCACCCAAGTACTGCATTTTGGACTCTTTTGTTGATTATGAGGGTTACTCAATTTCTTCTGAGGGATTCTCCTGGTCATCTGAATTAAATTCGCCCATTTCCGTCAATCTTAGTTCACTGATTCCTAAAATGTTGATGTTCACTCTTACCATCTCCTGTTCGACCACTTCCAATTTAAAGATCATTACAAGAGGCAAAGAACACTTCATAATGTTCAAAGATTAAACCAAGAAGCCGACTTAACAATGATAAATATATATCCAGCCATCTTAGGAGAACCTCAGAATGTAAGAAAATGATAACAACTATTAAGGAGATTTCTTAAAGAGATAAGAATACCAGATCACCTTATCTGCCTCCTGAGAAATCTGTATGTAGGTCAAGAAGCAACATTTAGAACTAGACATAGAACAACAGACTGGTTCCAAATAGGGAAAGGAGTATGTCAAGGCTGTATATTGTCACCCTGCTATTTAAGTTTTATGCAGAGTACATCATGGGAAATACCAGACTGGATGAAGCACAAGCTTGAATCAAGATTGCCAGGAGAAATATCAATAACCTCAGATCTGCAAATGACACCACCCTTATGGCAGAAAGTGCAGAGGAACTAAACAGCTTCTTGATGAAAGTGAAAGAGGAGAGTGAAAAAGTTGGCTTAAAGCTCAACATTCAGAAAACTCAGATTATGGCATCTGATCCCATCACTTCATGGAAAATAGATAGGGAAACAGCAGAAACAGAGTCAGACTTTATTTTGGGGGGCTCCAAAATCACTTCAGATGGTGACTGAAGCCATGAAATTAAAAGTCTCTTACTCCTTGGAAGGAAAGTGATAACCAACTTAGATAGCATATTGAAAAGCAGAGACATTACTTTGCCAACAAAGGTCCATCTAGTCAAGGCTATGGTTTTTCCAGTAGTCATGTATGGATGTGAGAGTTGGACGGTGAAGAAAGCTGAGTGCCGAAGAATCGATGCTTTTGAACTGTGGCATTGGAGAAGACTCTTGGGAGTCCCTTGGACTGCAAGAAAATCCAACCAGTCCATCCTAAAGGAGATCAGTCCTGGGTGTTCATTGGAAGGACTGATATTGATGCTGAAACTCCAATACTTTGGCCACTCATGCAAAGAGTTGACTCATTGGAAAACACCCAAATACTGGGAAGGATTGGGGCAGGAGGAGAAGGGGGTGACAGAGGATGAGATGGTTGGATGCATCACCGGCTTGATGGACATGGGTTTTGGTAGACTCTGGGAGTTGATGATGGACAGGTATTCCTGGTGTGCTGCCATTCATGGGGTCACAAAAAGTCAGACACGACTGAGCGACTGAACTTAACTAACAGTTTGTAAGCCCTTCAATCAGAAATTCAGTTAATTCCAGCTGGCTAGTCCATCACTAATCTTGTCAGTAACACAGACTTCTGTTAATCAGCCAGCTAATCAACACAGGAAAAACTAACATATGTACCTTTCTTTGATTTTAAGATGCCTGCAACAGGCAGAACGAGGTGGACATATTCTATCATGACTTAGGTAAAATCTCATATCTTGATTGTAACTTTCTAAGAGAGAAAGACCATAGTTAAGACATATAGTGTCTTTTTGAAAATTATATGAAGACTTGATCCCACACATGATAAACTCCAAAAAGGAACAGCTTCAGGAAATTACTAAGAAAAGGTTTTCCTTTTTTTTCTGACACAATTTCAAGGCCCAAATCCAAGCTAGCAGAATGTGAGCTGAATTTCAGTCCCTCTCTTTTTCAGTTGGGTGTCTCTGTGTAAAAGACACTGCATTGTGAAGGGTCTGTGTTGAAGAACTTTCCTGACACAACCTAAAGTAGCTCCCAGTAGTCTAGACTGTCAATTGAGAATCACCTAATTCAGAACTACTTTTTTTTTCTTAAAAAAAATCACCTTCTGCATACAATTTCAGGCCATTTTTTTCAACAAAGGCATAAGAATTGGAAGGATAAGAAGACATTCTGTGGAGGCAGTTGGAGCTGGACAAGTGGGTAGTTATGAGATTTACAATGGAGGTTTGTAGCATTGTACAGGAGGCTGAGATCAAAACCATCCCCCAAAAAATAGAAATGCAAAGAGGCAAAATGGTTGTCTGAGGAGACCTTATTAATAGCTGAGAAAAGAGAAGTGAAAGGTAAAGGAGAAAACGAGAGATATACCCATCTCAATTCAGAGTTCCAGAGAAGAGAAAGGAGATATAAGGAAGCATTTTTAAATGCTTTGTTAAAGGTATTTTTAAATAATCAAAACAAAGAAATAGAGGGAAGCAAAAGAATGGGAAAGACAGGAGACCTCTTCAAGAAAATTAGAGATACCAAGTGAATATTTCGTGCAAAGATGGGCACAATGTATAGCAGAAACAGTATGGACCTAACAGAAGAAGAATATACTAAGAATACGTAGCAAGAAAAACAAGAGCTATATAAAAATATCTCAGTGACCCATGCAACCACAAGAGAGTGATCACTCACCTAGATCCAGACATCCTGGAGTGCAAGTCAAGTGGGCCTTAGCAAGCATCACTATGAACAAACCTAGCGGAGGTGATGGAATTCCAGCTGAGCTATTTCAAATCCTAAGAGATGATGCTATTAAAGTGCTGCACTCAATATGCCAGCAAATTTGGAAAACTCAGCAGTGCCCACAGGAATGGAAAAGGTCAGTTTTCATTCCAGTCCCAAAGAAAGGCAATGCCACAGGGTGTTCAAACTGCTGTAGAATTTAACTCATCTCATACACTAGCAAAGTAATGTTCAAAATTCTCCAAGCTAGGCTTCAAAAGTATGTGAATCAAGAACTTCCAGATGTACTAGTTGGATTTATCAAAGGTAGAAGAACCAGACATGAAACTGCCAACATCCATTAGATCACATGAAAAACCAGAGAATTCCAGAAAAATATCTACTTCTGCTTCATTGATTATGCTAAAGATTTTGACTATGTAGATTACAACAAACTGTGGGAAATTCTTAAAGAGATGGGAATACCTGACCACCATACCTTCCTCCTGTGAAACCTGTATGCAGGTCAAAAAGCAACGGTTAGAACAGGATGTGGAAAAGCAAACTGGTTTAACATTGGGAAAAGAGTATGTCAAAGCTGTATATTTTCATCCTGCTTACTTAACTTATATGCAAAGTACATCATTCAAAATGCTGAGCTAGATGAATCACAAGCTGGAATGAATGTTGTCAGGGAAAATATAAATAACCTCAGATATGCAGATAACACCACCTTTATGGCAAAAAAGTAAGAGGAAACAGAGTATTTTGATTAAGGTGAAAGAAGAGAGTGAAAAAGCTGTCTTAAAACTCAACATTCAAAAAACTCAGATCATGGCATCTGGTCCCATCACTTCATAGCAGATAGATGGGGAATCAATGGAAACAATGACAGACTTTATTTCCTTGGGCTCCAAGATCACTGTGGATGGTGACTGCAGCCATAAATTAAAAGATGCTTGCTCATTTGTAGAAAAGCAATTACAAACCTAGACAGCATAGTAAAATACATAGTCATTATTTTGCCTACAAATGTCCATATAATCCAGGCTATTGTTTTTCCAGTAGTCATGTATGGATGTGAGAACTAGACCATAAAGAAGGCTAAGTGCTGAATAATTGATGCTTTAGAACTGAGATGTTGGAGAAGACTCGTCCTTTGGACTGCACGGAGATCAAACCAGTCAGTCCTAAAGGAAATCATCCCTGAATATTCATTGGAAGGACTGATGCTAAAGCTGAAACTCCAATACTTTGGCCACCTGATGCAAAGAGCTGACTCATAGGAAAAGACTCTGATGCTGCAAAAGATTGAAGGCAGGAGAAGGGGATGGCAGAGGATGAGATTGTTGGATGGCATCACCGACACAATGGACATGACTTTGAGCAAACTCTGGGAGATGGTGAAGGATAGTTTGGAGTGCTGCAGTCCATGGGGTTGCAAAAAATCATATATGGCTTAGTGACTGAACAACAAACCCAGAAAATAATGTATTACATTTGTACTAAACATCAGGATTTATTCTTTTCAAAGCCCTTTCCTTCACTTATCTGAAGGATGGTAGACAACCATCCCCTGAGCCAGATGGGGATTCTCATTCTCACTTGATCAATGGGAAAAATAAAACTTTGCAATATTTATTCTAAACAACTTCCCCATGTTATCAAAAAATGAGATTCAAAGTTGGAAATTGAATCTCCTGACTCTTAGTCTAGCCTTCCTTATTTATCCATAAAGGGATTTCAACCATGGTAACAGGAAAGAAAGTGAGACCAAGCTTTGTCAATGAATTGGAGAACAGGGTAAAACATGAGAATTTGAAAAACTTGTTGGTGGCCTTTGTGTCCCACAATGGCTTAAAAACTTGATCATGATGACTAAGCAAGTTGATTCCAGAGGAAAAGAATAAATTGATCTTTAGGGATTTATATTTCTCTTTGGGTTCCTGTGCCCACCATCTAAGTATAAATCTGATTGTCTGTCTCCACAGAGTTACCCTAAGTTTTTCCCTGGGCTTTTTACACCTCATTTTCACATTTCCACAAGTACCCACAGCATCATTCTTTCAGGGCATATCTTATGTCTTATATTTTTAGTTGTGATGATTGGCAAAGGGCTTAAAAGACCAACATATTATCCACTCTAAGGTGACAAGTTATCATTTTAAACTAGATGCCATGCCTTGGTTCAAAAGAATAAGCTGAATAATAATTTCAGGAATTGCTTGAGTCAGTAGGCAAGATCTTGATGTGTGAGGTTTTACAATCTTTTCTTATTTTTGTTCAGGGATTTCCCCAATATCTTTCAAATTCTTTAAGAAACAAAATGTAAGTAGACACCTTGGTGATGAGCTCCAGTCTGAAAATCTGACTCTTGAATACCCCAATCAAATATCCTGGAATGACTTTGTCTTCATCTATCAGCTGAACTTTTCTCAGATTCATAGATCTGAAACAGATTCTTGCTGGAGAGAGTAATTTTTGTTGTAATTTCTTTTCCCTTTCATCACTTTAAGTGTATCCTGCCACTCCCGTCTGGCCTGAGAGTTTCTGTTGAAATGTCAGCTGTTAGACTTATGGGGATCAACTTGCATATCATTTGTTATTTTTCCTTGATGCTTTTAATATTTTTTCTTTGTGTTTAATTTTTTCTAGTTTCATTAATGTGTTTTGGCATGTTTCTCTTTGCATTTATCCTGTATGAGACTCTGAGCTTCTTTGACTTGGGTGGCTATTTCCTTTCCCATGTTAGGGCAGTTTTCAACTATAATCTCCTCAAATGTTTTTTCATATACTTTCTTTTGGTCTTCTTCTTTTCAGACACCTCTAATTCAAATTTTGGTGCACTTGGTATTGTTCCAGAGGTCTCTGAGACTCTCCTTAATTCTTTTCATTCATTTTTCTTTACTCTGCTCTCTTCAGTTATTTCCACTATTCTATTTCCCAGTTCACTTATCCAGTCTTCTGCCTCAGTTATTCTGCTATTCATTTCCTCTAGTGTATTTCTCATCTCAGTTATTGTTTCATCTCAGTGTTGTTCATTGCTGATTGTCTATTCTTTAATTCTTCTAGATCCTTGTTAAACAGTTCTTGCATCTTCTTGATAAGTGCCTCCAGTTTGCTTATCTGTGCCTCCATTTTATTTCCAAGATTTTGGATCATCTTTACTATCATTATTCTCAATTATTTTTCAGATAGACTGCTTATTTCCTCTTCATTTGTTTGGTTATGTTAGTTTTTACTATTTCTTCATCTGCTGCATGTTTCTCTGTCTTTTCATTTTGTTTAACTTACTGTGTTTGGAGTCTCTTCTCTGCAGGCTTGAATATCATAGTTCCCCTTAATTGTGGTGTCTTCTCCCCATGGGTGGGGTTCAATCAATTCTTTGAGGGTATCCTGGTTGGGGAACTTATGCCTTTGTTCTGGTGGATGGAGCTGGATCTTGCTTATCTGAAGTGCAGCACCATGTCCAGTAATATCTTGGATGTCTATGGGTTTTGTATAGCTTTGGGCAGCCTTTCTGCTAATGGGAAGGGTTCTGTTCCTGTTTGGCTAAAGGTTTTGCATGAGGCATCATACACTGGAGCTTGGTGGACTTTGCATGGGTCTTGGTCTTAATGTTGAGATGGAGGACTTTGGAAGTGCTCTTACTGATTAATGTTCAATTGGGTCATTAGTTCTCTGGTGGTCCAATGGCTTGGTCGTAGCTCTCCCACAGTGGGTGTCAGGCCCAACTCCTTACTGTAGCACCAATACTTAACAGGCCACATAGCACAGAAGACAAAATCCCAAGACTAATGGTAAAATGACACTCAACAGCAAAGAACACACAAAGAGACTTACATATAAAGAGAGGAGAGAAAATAGAGGGAAAAGGGGGAAAAACAGGAGTCAACAAGAAGAGAGTAATCTAGCCATTAAACAAACCCCTGAGTGAAAATGAGTACTAAAAATTGGACTAGCAAAAATACAAAATCAAAAACAGGATAAAAATGCAGTATAACTAAACAGTACTGTAAAACTAGGGAAAAGATAAAATGGATTTATTTTAAAATAAGGTGTTTTTAAAAAGAAAATGTTAGGTTATAAAAAAATTAAAAGAATAATAAAAAACCAACATAAGAACAATATGAAAATGATTTAAAAATAGGAAATATTGGGGAAAATATATAGAGAATGGTAGTAAGAAGAATATTCTTGTGATTCCTCATTTTCTCTCCATACAATATGTTCCAGCCAATCTGCCTATTTAGAAAGTGCTCCGATACTTCTATGAAGGTCTCTGGACCTCTTTTGGGCAGTAGGGGGGTCAGCTCCTACTTAGAGCTTGCTTTACTCCAGCTTGTAATTGCTTTCAAAGTCTACAGTTGCCCCTAAATTCCATAATCTCAGGCTGATTACGGAGATTTAATTTACTTTACCTGTGGCTGTAGAAGGACTTTCCCCTTCTCTCCGTGACTTGCACAGCCCCTGGTGTTCCACTTTGGTTCTGGGCCTGCCTCTGCTTGCAAGTCACCCTCCAGTATCTGTTCTCTATCCAGACATGGGGGAGTGGTGAAAGCAGAAGCTTATTAGTGCTCACTTGCTCAGTTGGGCTAGGGAGGGAGAAGAGTATGGCAGACAGAGCTGGAGTGTGTGCAGAGTGCCAGCCATGCGGGAGACCTGCAGGAAGTAGCCACAGTCTGAAGAAAGTTGTGCACCTCCCCAGGGGGAGTTGGCCCTGGGTTATGGGTCCTTTGGCAGAGCCAAGCTGCTCAGGCTCCCAGGAAGATGCGGCCAGCAACCCATGCCCACTCACAGCTTGGTGTCACCTGTGACCCTGGGGCCGAGACCATAGCAACCACCCGTCTTCTACCTCTGGCACTTGCACCAGCTCTTCTACCTCTGGAGTCACAGCCAGTTCATCCCCCTTTGGCATTTGCAGATGTAAGGTCCTGTGTTCTGCACATGCAGAGAGAGCATTCCCAAGGCAATGATCTTCTGCCTCTCTGGCAGGCCCAGGCTTTTCTCTGGGCTCCCTCAACTGTGTCATACTAGCTCCCTGAGAGTATCTTCATGGAATTCAACCCTGGTACTTTCCCTGAAGTCCGACCCTGACGCCTGAGCCTGAGCACCCAGCCCCTACTCACTGCAAGCATGGGCATGTGAGCTGCCTCTCTGTTAGGAAGTGCTATTTGGCAATGATCTCTGTGGTGAATTCTCTTAGTTTTGCTTTCAGAGCACCTGTCACTGCACTTCCCTCTGAGATTCAAAACTCCCTCCAACACTGCCCATGAGTGGGTTTGCAAGTGTGTGGAACCTTTTCCTCCTTCACAACTCCCTCCCCAGGGTGCAGGTCCCTGTCCCAAAATCTTTTGTCTCTTTTTAAATCTTTATCTTTTGCCCTACCTCATTCTGAAGAGATTGTTTTGCCTTTTTGGATATCTGAGATCCTCTGCCAGCATTCAGAAGGTGTTCTGTGTGTTCCACAGGCAGATAAATTTTTGATGTATTTGAGGGGCAGGGAGGTGATCTCCTTGTCTTATTTCTCCACCATCTTGAAAGGCTCCAAAATGTTTATATTTTAAACAAATTGGGAAGTATTTTTTTAAAATTTGGATATGTGGTATAGCAATATTTTCTAATTTAAGTGGTACTTTAATGATTATAAATGATGGTATATACTTTATCTATAATGTCTGAAAATACAACTGCTTTACTGTGATCTTCTACAGGTATCAAGTTGTAAATACAAAAACATGTTGAATTTAAATATGAATAATTCCAATAATTTTCAATTTATGATTTGCTTTGTTCAAATTCTGTGTGTATTCATCACTCATGATTCATTTGTGAAGGTGTTTATTCAACATGAATATTATTTCAAGTTGGTATGGGAAAATTATAACTAAACATCTCATTGTCACCAGTCCATAAAAGAAGGGCAATTTTATCACTTTGTCTTGCTTGTAGTCATTACATCATTACATTTGCATATTGAAAAAGAGATAGAACAGGGAACAGCCTAGGTTTTGCCAGAGAAGATTTCCAAAAGACAGAGATGCAGGAGGGAAGGTACAGCTTGTATCAGACGCCCATATTTTACCTCTTGGGTTTTGCTCTCTCGAAGGCTCTTTTGCACTGCCACCCTCTGTAAGGGAACAGCCTCCCTGGTTTAATCAAAACAGAGGAAATTCCCTCGTTTGGATAAAGAGGAGAAAAGCCTACAGGAAGGAAGGAGGGCCTTCCTCCAACTTTCCCCTCAGGATCACCACTTTCATCTCTTTCTTAGAGGATTCTGTTATGCCACTATTCTTTAAACTCCAGCTTTAAAAGGTATGCAAATTATACCAATTTGGATTGTGTTTGGCCACAACTATTAATAATAAAAGCAAACAAACATACAAACAAACCCAGAGGTTTAAACAACTAAGGTTTGTATACATGCATATATATTTAATAAGAAATCAAGTGTTAGAGTTCAGGATCCACTGGATATTCAGCCCCCTGTGTCTTTTTTTATTTTTATTTTTATTTTTTTATGAATCATCGAAGCTTCTTAATATTCTTGAAAGGAGATGACGTATTCCCATGAACTTGTAGACACATGTATTTCTGTACCTCCACTTTGGCCTATTTCAATCACCTTACTCAGAGTACTTCATAGTATATGTTTCACAGCACTAACATTCTCTAGCTTCATTTTCTAGTCAATATCACAATAATCCTATGGAAAGAAAAACAGTGCACCAGTACTGGGTTTCCTAAAACATCCAACTCAAAATGTCACTTCTATCAGCAAAAATCTCCAGTGGCTTTTCACTGCTTTTTTTTAAAAATTATTTTTTATTGAAGGATAATTGCTTTACAGAATGTTGCTGTTTTCTTTCAAACATCAACATGAATCAGCCATAGGTGAAATAAACTCTCAAATTCTTTGTATGGCATTTGAGGCTTCCTTTATTAATTAACTCATCATTTTCTGAAGCCTGTGCTTCAGTTGACATTGTCACATCCTTTCCAAAATTGCTGCTTTTGCTATACTGCTCCTGCTACTTGGAAAACCCTGTTCATCCTACTCTACTACCTTTCATCCACCTAAGGAAATTTTGTTCATCTTTCAAGACTTAACCAAATTATGCTTTCTCCCTGAAGCCCTCTCTGATTCCATCAGCAAAAATGAAGCATCTCTTCCCTTTCTCCTTATCTGAATTGTATTTATTTGATACGTTGTGTTGGCCAAAAATTTCATTTGGGTTCTGAACAAACTTTTTGGCCAACCCAATATTTTCATCTTCTTACACACAGAGTAGATTCTTGGTAGCTATACTCACCAAATAAATCTATAAAATAAACCTAAAACTTCCCATACTTAAAAATGCCCCTCATTACATAATCCAGTAGTTTCTTACAATGCTAAATATAGAGTCATTATATGACCTGCAATTCTTCTCCTAGGTTCACAGGAGCATTATTCATAGTAGTTAAAAATCTGAAATAAACCAAATGATATCAGTTGATGAATGGACAAACAAAATGTGATGTATCTATACAGTTGAGTATTATTCAGCCATTAGAAAGAATGAAGTATGAATGAACTACAATATGGATGAACCTTAAAAATTTTTTGCTAAATGAAGGAAGCCAGACACAAAAGACCACATACTACATAATTATATTTATATGAAATATCCAGGAAAAGCAAATTCATAGGGCCAGAAATTTGGTTAGTGGTTGCCAACTGGCCCCTGTGTCTTTATGCTCTACTGTTCTTTCCTGTAGTATCAACCTCAGGGTATATATAGGAGTCTATATATAACACAGCTAGCCCCTGTAGCACCAGGGCATGTCTGCATGATAGGAAGAAAGGACAGGAAAAGGAAAAAGTTATGTGTCCATTGAGTCTACCTTCTTTTAAAAACTCTTTTATGAAATTGCTGCACAGTGACTTTTGCATGCATATCATCGGTCAGAACTAAGTCTTCTGGCTACCCCTCTGAAAGCCAAGGGAGGTTAAGAGATGTAGGTTTTCCCCATCCCTTCTGGGCCTAGAGTTCTGTTAGATAGGGAGAAGAGGAGAATGGATATTGGGTAAGGACAAGCAGTGTCTGCCACACATCTTTTCTCCTTCTTTACATCATAAATGAAAGTGACTGCTATCTCACATAGAAAAAAATTAACAACTAAAAAAAGATAAAGAACAGAAAGAATGATGGAAAAAGAAATCTTATTAATGAAGTCAAATTTCAAAAGCAAATTTTTGTGGCCAGAAGACAAACCATCTCTGAGATAACTCAGTGGTACCTCATTGGCACCACATCTCAGGAATGACTTCTTTTCCCTCCTAGCTTCCTTCCAAATTTCAAATACTGCCTCTCTTGAGCCTAACAAAACCCTTTCCAGAACAAGACCAAAGACAGCAGTTCCCTGGGGCCCTATAACCACAAGCGATTTCCAAATTGCCTCATTCATAGACATTCAGTTCAGTCCCTCAGTCATGTCCAACTCTTTGCAACCCCATGGACTGCAGCATGCCAGGATTCCCTGTCCATCACCAATTCCCAGAGCTTACTCAAACTCATCTCCATTGAGTTCGTGATGCCAGGAAACTGTCTCATCCTCTGTCATCCCCTTCTATACTTGTGAAACATATACTGTCAGGTATTCTGAGTAAGGTGATTGAAATAGGCCAAAGTGGAGGTAAAGAAATATATGTGTCTGTCTACAAGCTCAAGGAAATATGTCACCTCCTTTCAAGATGATTAAGAAGCCTTTATGATTTGTAAAAAACAACAAAAGGAGGAGCCCACCTTCAGTCTTTCCCAGCATCAGGGTCTTTTCCAATGAGTCAGTTTTTCATATCAGGTGGCCAAAGTATTGGTGTTTCAGCTTTAGCATCGGTCCTTCCAGTGAATACTCAGGATTGATTTCCTTTACGATTGACTGATTGGCTGGTCTTAGATAACAGTGGTGTCAGAGATGGCCATGAGAAACTGGATATTAGAGGTCCTTCTTCCATTTTTCTGGACATCTGCATAAGTCTCCTTGGGAGGGGACAACACTGTTTTACATACAGGTGAATAAATGGGGTATTCCACATAGACCTGAATTTGTGCCTAAGAGTCATAACTAATGCTAATGCCTTTCACATTCTAATGTCTCCTTTTTGTTTCTCTACATGACCTTTTGAGTAGAATTTTTGCAACCTGCTTCTTGACATTTTCACCCTCTGTGTCTCTACTCCTCCAATCTTACATGCCAGTAAAGTTGCTTCCCAATACTGTCTGAAAGAAGCAAGATCATGTAGTGGTTAACAGCTCCAATTGTGAAGTCCAACTGTTTGGATACAAATAACACTTCCCCTATGTCCTAGTTAAAATAGCCTTGGGCAAGTCATTTAACATTTCTGCGCCTCAGATATCCATCTGTAAATAAGGTTACAATATTGCCTACTTCATAGGGTTACTGTCAGGATTAAATGAGTTAATGCATAAAGTACCTGACACATTGCAGGTTCTCAGTAAGTGTTAGTTATTAACATTCAGCCATGGCTTTTGATATGGTAGTCCCTCTGGGGCACTCTTTTCCTCTTCTGTCAGCAAACTCCCTTTAGTCCTTACAAAATTATGGAAAAATTATATCCTTCATGAAATGTTGCTTGAATTCCCTAAGCAAAATAAGACATTCATATATATGCATCACTTTGTACCTAACCCTGATCTGACATAAATCACTGTGTATTATAACATTGTCATACCTACTACCACTAATCTGTGAACTCCTTGAAGATAATGGTTTGTGCTTTATTTCTTTATTCCCAGCATCTCACACATATCCTGACCCACAATAGGAACTTGGTGACTGTTAAGTGATGAATGAACTATTAATAAATGAATGAATAAGGAATGCAACAATGGGAATCATATTCTCTGTGTGCCCTAGACTTTGCAGTGACAGAGTTTATAAGTCTCTCTTTCACACTGTCCTAAAATGTATCACCAGGCCTCCTGTTTTGTTTATGACAATATATGGTGCTAGTCCCTTGGACAGCAAGGAGATCAAATCAGTCAATCCTAAAGGGAATCAACCCTGAATATTCATTGAAAGGACTGATGCTGAAGCTGAAGCTCCAATACTCTGGCCACCTGATGCACAGAGCCAACTCATTGAAAAGACCCTGATGCTGGGAATGATTGAAGGCAGGAGGAGAAGGGGATGACAGAGGATGAGATGGTTGGATGGCATCACTGACTCTATGGACATGAGTTTGAGCAAACTCTGGGAAATAGTGAAGGACAGGGAAGCCTGGGGTGCTGTAGTTCATGGGGTCACAAAGAGTCAGACACAACTGAGTGACTGAACAACAAAATGGTTCTAGAACGCATTAGGTTAGCTATCAGCATAGGGGACTGGTGGTAAGGGTGGGTTCTGAGGAGAACAGAAGTTGGAATGGAAAACTATTAAGTCACCAAGTTTTCCAGAGTTGAAAAATTCCATTGCATTTTCTTCTATGGGACATACTCTTAGAGGTGTTTCTTAGGGAGAAGCAGAAATTTCATGGGCTATAGCAGCTCTTGTCTGTGGAAAGGATGGGGCATCTGTCCTTGATTATGGATAAAGGGACTGGGAACTCAGCCAGAGCAGTCATTAAAAAATACCAGGGACTCATAATATGCTTATACTGTTAGATAACCAAGGTCCCAATCATAATCAGGTGTGGCTAGTAAATGCTTTGTGCCAGACTATAGAAACGTGTAGGTCCCACTATCTGGTAGTTTCCCTTGCATCCAAAAAATTGGGGACTCATACAAAACCAAAAACTGACAAGGATTATTTATTTATACTAGAGCACTGGTTGATAAGGTGCAAAGAATGTGGTAGGGAAATTTTGCAAAAATCAAACTACTATGTGATTGTTGCTCTTCCACAGGTTGAGAAGATTCTAGCTTTGCTTGAATTGACCTGATTTGAACTGATTGACCATGTGGCCTTAAGCAAGTCCTTTTTCCCCCAAAGTCTCAGTCTTCCCATCTCTTCAATAAGGCAGTTAGATTTGATGATCTTTAAGAATCCGTATAGGTATTTAAATTGTGGCATAAATAGTGTAATGAGATATCCAAAGATCCTTACAAATAGGTGAGATCTCTCTCAACTATCTGGCTTGGATGAAAGGCTGCTCAATGTGAAGGCAGGGAGCTGTCTAGGATGATCACATTGTGGGCTCACTGGGCCCTGAATGTCTGTGTCCCCCAGGAGGGCTGGGACTAGTTGTGATTTCACTCCAGTCCAACAGCCTTTGTATTTCTCTGAGTGCAACCCCCAGGGTGAAGACCTTGCCTTGAAGAGTCTAGCAGAGGCCCTGGCTAATGAAGGCATTTCTTCCCTGGGGAGGTTGGAGTGGTTTTCTCAGCCTAAGAGAGTGATAATTTTCTTTCACTTAAATCACGTTTATTATAAACCTAAGTGGAGTTTATTTGGAGAATAATTTATTTTCTCAAGACAACTGGAAAAAACCTATTAGCAGTGGGAGACTGCTCCAAGCAGCTGGCATTTTTATAGTTCTTTGGAGCTGAGAATGGTGTGGCCAGAGGGGAGTGCAGCTCCCTAGATCTAGGGCAAAGCCTGGAAATCTGCATGTTACTGGGATTTGCAAGATGGGGAGCATCCTTGAGCTACAGGGAAAATGGATAGGAGGATAATAAATATATTTAAAAAAAAAGATAGGAGAAGCCCTAGGATCTAAATTAAGGGAAATGGCTTAGCCTGCAGAATTGTGGGATTATGATACTTAAAACCTAGAAGGGCCTTAAGAGATCATTTAGATCAAATATACCCATTTTTAACTTAAATAACATTCAAGGGGCAAAGTCCAAATTCATATACATACATACACACTCCCATTCATAAACGGACCTTACCATTATGGAATCATAGATACATAGTATCCTTGACCAAATCCTTTTAAATCATTTTATCAACCCCCACTCACACTATAAATGGAGACCCAGAAGCCTAAAGAGGAAAAAATATCTACCCAAAGTCACACAGGGAGTCAGTGGTAAGCTGGGAAACTGAGACGCAGAGTAAGAAGTATTTGGAAATTTCTTGAAGCATAAAGTTGGAGATGGAAGCAAAGGCTGAGGATATCTGGCACCAGGGGCTTAGTAGGCAGACCACCCACAAATTGTGTGTTTACTCTAAAGGCAACTCTATGTGGGATCATGGTCTTCATGTACTAAGATTGCTGCAGAATAAAGGCTTGTAGGCCAGAGGCACATGGAAAAATTGCTATAGACTCCACCCTTTGTTTTTTTATTACTCCTCTCCTTGTCTTATCTCTCTTCACTTCTCATCTCCTCTCTTGGCCTCCTCAGTACTCTCTGGTTACTCTCCCTTCTTTTACCTGTGTTTCAGAGTCACTATACTTAGCCCCAACTCCATCCTACCCTACCATGGATCTATTTGAATGGCATTCCTTACAGCTGGAATGTGCATCCCATAAAAATCTATACAACATCCTTGCTCAATTCCTTTATACAACAAAGTGCTTGTTAACTTATCTCAGGTAGATACATGAGAGGAAAGACCTACGCTACTCACTAATGAAGACTCTTCCCTGCTCCCAGGTGTTATATAACTTTCAAAAGGAGAGCTCATTACCCCAATTACTTCTAATTAGTGGATAATTATGGTTGGAAATGTGAAGGCAGGGAATGGAAGACAGGGTGAGGGTTGGACTATAAAGAAAGCTGAGCACCGAAAAATTGATGCTTTTGTACTGTGGTGTTGGAAGAAGACTCTTGAGAGTCCTTTGGACTGCAAGGAGATTAAACCAGTCCATCCTAAAGGAAATCAATCCTGAATATTTATTGGAAGGACTGATGTTGATGTTGAAGCTGAAACTCCAATCCTTTGGCCACCTGATGCGAAGAGCTGACTCTTAGGAAAAGACCCTGATGCTGGGAAAAATTGAGGGCAGGAGGAGAAGGTGACGACAGAGGATGAGATGGTTGGTTGGACTCACTGACTCAATGGACATGAGTTTGAGTAAACTCCGGGTGTTGGTGATGGACAGGGAGGCCTGGCGTGCTGCAGTCCATGGAGTCACAAAGAGTTGGACATGACTGAGCAACTGAACTGAACTGACTGAATTGCCACTAATATAATACCTTAAAGGTATATCATTAAGGGCTTAAAATTAGAGAATTCTTTCTTTGCAACACACATTACTTATTCTGTTTCAGGTTCTGTGTTAGATATGGGGAGGTTATGGGAGTAAGGGGACTGGGGGAAAAATAACACGAGGAAGTTCCCAGGGAGTGTGAAAGGTGACTGCTTAAGGAACTAATTATAACCCGAGGCTTAAGGAAATGTGAACTAAACAGCTCCTCATGGAAGCACAAAGGAGAGGCATGATATCTTCTATCTGAGAAGTGAAGTGATCAGGGAAGGCTGCACAGGAAAGCTGATATTGGAGTTCACCTAGAAAACTGACAGTGGATATTATCCAAATGAAGGAAGTAAAGAGAACAGAGGGAAGACTAATGTTATATAGGCTTTAAAGTAAAGAGAACATTTGAGCATTGTAATTGGAGGATGCCAGGGAAAACAGAGCAAACGAGGTTTTAAAGGTAAAAGTAGCATAGAAAGGAAACCTGAAATGTGAGGATTATGGGTTTGGATCCTTTCGTGAAGGCAGTGGAGTCATATCGAAGAATTTTAAGCAGGATAGTAACATGATTATTGGGGGTCTTGTTTTGTTTTGAATGACAATTATGGAAGCAGTGTGGAGGTTTGGCTGGAGGAGGGAAGACCTAGAAATAGGGAGACCAGTTAGAATATTTTAAAGGTCAAAAATGAATGCCTGGGATGATAGGCACTAGAATAAACAGAATCTATGTAATATTGGATTGAGGAGTTTATCAGTCAGGTCCTGCCACATTAATGTTGCATAAAATCACAGAATCTCAATGTCATATAACAATAAGCATTTACTTTGTACTCAAATGTCAGCAGGTCATCTGAGGTTCTACTGACTATGTCTGGGATTGTCCTGGATTGGGAACAGGGATGAGTTAAGTTCGATTCAGTCACTCACTCTTGTCTGACTCTGTGAACCCATGGACGGCAGGGTTCCCTGTCCATCACTAACTCCTGGAGCTTGCTAAAACTCATGTCCATCAAGTCAGTGATGTCATCCAACCATCTCATCCTCTGTCATACCCTTCTTCTCCTGTCTTCAATCTTTCCCAGCATCAAGGTCTTTTCCAATGATTTACCTACTTCTTTGCATCAGATGGCCAAAGTATGGGAGCTTCAAATTCAGAATCAATTATTCCAATGAATATTCATGACTGATTTCCTCTGGATTGACTGATTTGATCTCCTTGCAGTCCAAGGGACTCTCAAGAGTCTTCTCCAACACTACAGTTCAAAATCATCAATTCTTCAGTGCTCAGCCTTCTTTGCAGTCCAAATCTCACATCCATACATAATCACTAGAAAAAATGTAGCTTTGAATAGACAGACCTTTCTAGGCAAAGTAATGTCTCTGCCTTTTAATATGCTGTCTAGGTTGATCATAGTTTTTCTTCCAAGGACCAAGTGTCTTCTAATTTCATGGCTGTAGTCACTGTCTGCAGTGATTTTGGAGACCAAGAAAACAAAGTCTGTCACTGTTTCCATTGTTTCCCCATCTATTTGCCATGAAGCGATGGGACTGGATGCCATGATCTTCATTTTTTGAATGAGTTTTAAGCCAACTTTTTCACTCTCCCCTTTCACTTTCATCAAAGGGCTCTTTAGTTCTTCTTAGCTTTCTGCCATAAGGATGGTGTTATCTGTATATCTGAGATTATTGATATTTCTCCTGAAAATCTTGATTCCAGCTTGTGATTCATCCAGCCAGGCATTTCACATGATGTACTCTGCATATAAGTTAAACAAGCAGGGTGACAATATACAGCCTTGACGTACTCCTTTCCCAATTTTGAACCAGTCCTTTGTTCTATGTCCAGTTCTAACTGTTGCTTCTTGATCTGCATACAGATTTCTCAGGAGGCACTAAGGTGATCTGGTATTCCCATATCTTTAAGAATTTTCCACAATTTGTTATGAACCACACAGTCAAAGGCTTTGGCATAGGTTAATAAAGAAGATATAGATGCTTTTCTGGAACTCTCTTGATTTTTCTATGATCCAGCAGATGTTGACAATCTGATCTCTGGTTCCTCTGCCTTCTCTAAATCCAGCTTGAACATCTGGAAGTTCTTGGTTCACATACTCTTGAAGTCTAGCTTGTAGAATTTTGATCATTACTTTGCTAGCATGTGAGATGAGTGCAATTGTGTGGTAGTTTGAACATTCTTTGGCATTTTCTTTCTTTGGGACTGGAATGAAAACTGACCTATTCCAGTCCTGTGGCTACTGCTGAGTTTTCCAAATTTGTTGACATATTGGGTGCAGCACTTTAACAGCATCATCTTCTAGGATTTGAAATAGCTCAGCTGGAATTCCATCATTCCAGGATGTCTGGCTGTAGGTGAGTGATCACACCATCATGGTTATCTGGGTCATGAAGATCTTTTTTATATTGTTCTTCTGTGTATTCTTGCCACCTCTTCTTAATCTGTTCTGCTAGGTCCATACCATTCCTGTCCTTTATTGTTCTCATCTTTGCATGAAATGTTCCCTTAGTATCTCTAATTTCCTTGAAGGTAATCTCTAGTTTTTCCCGTTCTATTCTTTTGCTCTATTTCTTTACATTGATCCCTGAGGAAGGCTTTCTTATATCTCCTTGGTATTCTTTGGAACCCTTCATTCGATGGATATAGCTTTTCTTTTCTCTGTTTCCTTTCATTTCTCTTCTTTTCTCAGCCATTTGTAAGGCCTTCTCAGACAGCCATTTTGCCTTTCTGCATTTCCTTTTTTTTGTGGATCTTGATCACTGCCTCCTATCAACGCCATGAACCTCCATCCATATTTCTTTAGGCACTTTGTCTATCAGATATTACCCCTTGAATCTGTTTGTCAGTTCCACCTGAATGGTTTAGTGGTTTTCCCTACTTTCTTCTGTTTAACTCTGAATTTGATAACAGGGATTAGAAGACATAAAATATTTCTCAATGCCTAGTTTTTGAATTGGTGCATTGTCACTTATGCTAACTTTCCAATGGCTAAAGCAAATAAGATATGCAGGTCTTGAGAGAGACTGGAAGGGTACTACAATATTAAATGCCAATGGGCATGATACATGGAAGAGTGAAAAATTGAGACCACTAATACTATCAATCTATGCAAGATGGATCTATATGATGCAAATGAGGTGAGATGGGAAACACTATAAAGCATTTGAGAAACTGAAACAAAAGGCCAGATGGACCACAGAGAACATGGGGAGAGTTGTTGTTGTTGTTGTTCAGTCCTTCAGTTGTGTCTGAGTCTTTGCAACCCCATGGACTACAGCATACTATGTTTCCCTGTCCTTCACTGTCTCCTGGAGTTTGCTTAAACTCATGTCCATTTATTTGGTGAAACCATCCAACCATCTCATCATCTGTCACCCCCTACTTCTCCTCTTCTCAATCTGTCCCAGAATCAGGTCTTTTCCAGTGACTCAGTTCTTTGCATCAGATGGCCAAAGGATTGGAGTTTCAACTTCAGTATCAGTCCTTCCAGTGAAGATTGAAGATTGATTTCCTTTGGAATTGACTGATTTGATCTCCTTGCTGTCCAAGGGACTCTCAAGAGTCTTTGCCAGCACCACAGTTTAAAAACATCAACAGTTTTTAAAAAATTTTATTTATTTATTTATATATTTTAAAAATTTTCTTTACTTTATTGTGTTGGTTTTGCCATACAATGCACAGGAAACCACCATGGGTTTACATATGCTCCCCCTCCAGAACCCCCCTCCCTCCTCCCTCCCGATTCCCTCCCCCTGGGACATCTCGGTGCACCAGCCCCGAGCATCAATTCTGGGCTGGCGATTGATTTCACATATGATAATTAACATGTTTCAATGCCATTCTCCCATATCATCCCACCCTTGCCCTCTTCCACAGAGTCCATGAGTCTGTTCTATACATCTGCGTTCCTTTTTCTGTCTCACATGCAGGGTTCTCGTTACCATCTTTCTAAATTTCATATATATGCATTAGTATACTGTATTGTTGTTTTTCTTTCTGGCTTACTTCACTCTGTATAATAGGCTCCAGTTCCATCGACCTGAGTAGAACTGATTCAAATACCACAAAAATAAACTCAAAATGGATCAAAGATCTAAACATAAACCAGAAACTATAAAACTCCTAGAGGAAAACATAGGCAATACACTCTCTGACATAAACCAAAGCAGGATCCTCTATGACCCACCTCCCAGAATATTGGAAATTAAAGCACAAATAAACAAATGGGACCTAATTAAAATTAAATGCTTCTGCACAACAAAGGAAACTAAAAGCAAGGTGAAAAGGCAGCCTTCAGAATGGGAGAAAATAATAGCAAACAAAGCAATGGACAAACAATTAATCTCAAAAATATACAAGTAACTCCTGCAGCTCCATTCCAGAAAAATAAACGACCCAATCAAATAGTGGGCCAAAGAACTAAACAGACATTTCTCCAAAGAAGACATACGAATGGCTAACCAACACATGAAAAGATGCTCAGCATCACTCATTATCAGAGAAATGCAAATCAAAACCACAATGAGGTACCACTTGACACCAGTCAGAATGGCTGCCATCCAAAAGTCTACAAGCAATAAATGCTGGAGAGGATGTGGAGAAAAGGGAACCCTCTTACACTGTTGGTGGGAATGCAAACTAATACAGCCACTATGGAGAACAGTGTGGAGGGTCCTTAAAAAACTGAAAATAGACCTGCCATATGACCCAGCAATCCCACTGCTGGGCATACACACCGAGGAAACCAGAATTGAAAGAGACACGGGTACCCCAATGTTCATCGCCGCATTGTTTACAATAGCCAGGACACGGAAGCAACCTAGATGCCCATCAACTGACGAATGGATAAGAAAGCTGTGGTACATATACACAATGGAATATTACTCAGCCATTGAAAACATCAATTCTTTGGCCCTCAGCCTTCTTTATGGTCTAATTCTTACGTCCATACATGATTACTGGAAAAACCATAGATTTGACTACATGTACCTTTGTTGGCAAAGTGATGTCTCTGCATTATGATATTCTGTCTAGTTTTGTCATAGCTTTTCTTCTAAGGAGCAAGCGTCTTTTAATTTAATGGCTACAGTTGCCATCCACAGTGATTTTGAAGACCAAGAATATAAAGTCTGTTAGTGTTTCCATTCTTTCTTCATCTATTTGCCATGAAGTGATGGGACTGGATGCCATGATCTTAGTTTTTTGAATGTTGAATTTTAAGCCAGCTTTTTTGCTCTCCTCTTTCACCTTCATCAATTTGGTATGTTATAAAGCTGATAGGGCCCAGTCCATGCAGATTCCCTCAGGTCTTATTAAGGGGTTTTGTCTTTATCCTTAGAGCAATGAGAAGCTACTATAGAGTTTTAAACAGATCCATAATTTTAGGCTGGGCAATTGGATATGTTACTTACCATTCACTGACTTAGGGCAACCTAGAGAAGCCTGGATTGTTCTTCAGCCCAATAGCTAGAGGTAAGTATGTGGCAGATCTTGATAAATCTAAGCCAGAGTTTCTCAGTTTTCAGCCTCTTTCATATTTTAGGCTAGATAATTCTTTGATGCAGTGGTCTGTCCTTTGCATTGCAGAATGTTTAGCAGCATCTTGGGCTTCTACCCACCAGGTACTAATAACAATACTTCCCTCAAATTGATAACTAAAAATGCCTCCAGACATTGTCAAATATTTCCTAATGTGCAAAGTCACCCCTGGCTAGGTGTCACTGGGATAAACTAATAATGGAAATTTAATTTCCTTTGCCAGTGATTGATTTAAAAATAGTTTGTTCTTCAGAGCACTGGTCAACCCTAAGTATCTATTTACCAATTTTTTCTAAGCAACAGAGTGCCAATTTTTAGCCTGGTACATTACTGCCAGATTTTCTTGCAGTTGAGTGGAGTGATGCCACTGTCCAATGAAATTTAATTGTATGAGGCTTCTGGGAAGACTTTTAAATGGAGATGATATACCTTTACATTTATTTCTTCCATCTTCCTTCCTGAATATGGATGTGATGACTGGATCTTCACCAGCTATCTAGGATTATGTAGATATGGGAAGTCCCTAAGGATGGCAAAATAGAAGACTGTAAGGATCCTGGGTCTCTGATGATTTCAGCCTTGGACTGCTTGCCTCGGTTCTTATGGGTAAAATTTTGTCATACTTAGGTCATCTGTTTTGATTTGTTTGTTTTTCTACTGTGTTGCTGCTGAACCTAAGCCTAACTTGCAATGCATAAACCATGTAGTACAATTTTTGTTAATGACAAGTGAAGAGAAATTTGTTGCAGAGATTTAGGTAAGATTTTTCTCTCTCTAAAAAGGGTCAAAAAGAACAATTGCCCTGTCTTTCAGTATTTGGATGTTATTGCATAAAAACTTAATGTGTGATACTACTGTGGCCATTTTTTGACCATAAGAGGAGTAGTTGACATACTGATGGTAACAGAGCAAACAGATGGAAAGGACCTAGATTCTTTATATTATTGAGCCAATGAATTGGCCAATATATGTGACCATATCCAGCATGTCTGTTAAAGACAACAAATTTTTATACATTTTATCATATTTTAAACAATTTACTTAATTTCTGTTTACTTGTATCTTAGAAGGAAAAACAATACAGTATATTAACGCATATATATGGAATTTAGAAAGATGGTAATGAGAACCCTGCATGCGAGACAGCAAAAGAAACGCAGATGTATAGAACAGACTCATGGACTCTGTGGAAGAGGGCAAGGGTAGGATGATATGGGAGAATGGCATTGAAACATGTTAATTATCATATGTGAATATGATTATCAATCATCAGCCCAGGGTTGATGCTCGGGGCTGGTGCACCGAGATGTCCCAGGGGGAGGGAATCAGGAGGGAGGAGGGAGGCGGGTTCTGGAGGCGGAGCATATGTAAACCCATGGTGGTTTCATGTCATTGTATGGCAAAACCAACACAATAAAAAAAAAGAAAAAAAAATAAAGCTGGTTTAGTGGTACTGAAAAAAAAAATAAAACTTCTAATTGATACAAATAGGTTAGGAAAGGGAAGTGATGAGTTAATTTGGGATATGGTGAGTTTAGATAAAAAACATCTGCGGCACATCTATGTTTGTGATGCCCAACAAACAGTTGGCTATATAATTATGAGCCCAAAAGAAGACATGCGATTGTCTTTGATCTTGGGGAAGGAGTCCTACTCCTCGTTGTTTCTGGAGGCCTGGCTATCTATTGTGACCACTCTCTCCCTACTTATGCCTAATGTATTGGCAGTATCATAAGAAGAGAGCTCTACTTCAGGGTCCCAGGGATAGCATAACAAGCAGCTACAAAAGAGCAGCCTCCCTAGAATCAATTATAATGCCTTCAAGGCTGAAAGTCAGTAGTTACTCAGGCTAACTTCAGTATGTGCTTGTGGTACTGTACCCAGCCTTCATTCTCCACAGCCCAAATTCTGATCTTGCCTTGTAATGGTAACTATGGACAAAATCTCAACTCCTTGTGGGACTTCCCTTAGATTTGCTACCAACTTGTTACTGTCCCTATACAGCTATTAAAGCTTGGAGACTTCAACTAAGCACGTATCCAAGTTCACAGCCACCAGAGGACAATACAGTCTGGAAAAACCTTGCCATCAGGAAGTGCAAACTGTTTCTCCTGGAGAGTTGTTTATTGTCTAGACCAGAAGCCCTCCTACTACTGTCTTTTATTTTGGACTGAGACCTAAGAAGTCATAAGAAGGGAGCTCAGAGACATTGGGTTTTGAAAGGTACTGTAGCATCCTGTTTTTGTCTTTATTACTGTTTCAAGAAGATCAAACTTGAAACTTGCCAGAAGATCAAACCAGTCAACCCTAAAAGAAATCGGTCTTGAATATTCATTGGAAGGACCAATACTGAAGCTGAAGCTCCAATACTTTGGCCAGCTGGTGCGAAGAACTGACTCCTTAGAAAAGACCCTGATGCTAGAAAAGTTTGGAGGCAGGAAGAGAAGGAGATGACAGAGGGTGAGTTGGCTGGATGGCATCACTGACTCGATGGGCATGAATTTGAGCAAGCTCCAGGAGTTGGTGATGGACAGAGAAGCCTGGCGTGCTACAGTCCATGGTGTCGCAAAGAGTCAGACACGACTGAGCAGCTGAACTTAACTCAGTTTCAGATTTTGTGGGACAAGTAGGAATTCCCTTGGTGCCAGAGTGTCATGAGTTAGAGCCAAAAGAAGCTGGAAACATCAACCCAGGGATATATTTGGAAGGTGAATTCCTCCTCCTCTTCCTCTGGAAGGGTCAGGCAGAACCTGGCCTCATGATCAGATCACAGAACCACAGATTAGAGCTGAAAAAGCCCTTGGATATCAGGCAAGGATTCTTATCCTGGGGATCCATGAGTCACTTAAAATTTTATTCAAAATCGTGGCATCTACATTCATAGATTTCATCAGATTCTCAGAAATCTGTGATCCCACAAAAAAGTAAAGAAGCATTCCAAGCCCTTAAAGTTACAAATGAGTCCATGAGAAAGAGGGTAGAGAACTTGCCCAAAGCCACAGGGTTAGTTAGGAGCAGAACTGGGACTAGAACTCATACCTCTGACACAAAAGGAGACACTCTTTACACTATGTAATAATTTATTAAACCTTTCTCTTCAAACTGTAGTTCCCTGGGCACAGAGAAGGATTAAAGGTGATGACAGTACTAAGCTAGACCTGGGAAGCAAGTGTAGCCCAGACTACATTTATAGGTGGTAGGATGGGCTGGAGGGGAGAATGTGAGGAAAACATGATCAGGAAATCCAGAAGTCTGCTGAGGAAGTTTCCTGAATGCCTTATGTTTGCCTGGCTGAGGCCTCTTCTTCCTATTTTTCTTTGAATCCAGGATCTGCTTACTTCTTCCAATATTATGACTGACTTAGCACTCTTGAGTTCTATACCATATGCCCATTTGGAGTTTAACTCTGTGTTTGAACACAATCTCCTCATCTCTTTCCTAATTTTTAGCCTTCGCTAAAATTAAGTGTCAAAAAACTTTGGGTATTAGTGCTATTCACTTCTGGGCCATGGAGGAACCATATCAAATAAAGAATCTTACAGAATGGGTAACTGGCTGTCTTCTATTGCTAAGCTTAGTGGCCCATGAAATATCAGAAGGGGAAAAGATCTTAGATAATTCATCAAGTCTAACTCTTTGATGACACAAAAGGGGTTCTATGATTGAGAGAGGAAGAGGGATAGACCGGTCACCACAAGAACTTAAGGAACTAGAACTGTGCCCCAAGTATATATGAATCCTAGCTTTCTCTAGCATGCTACACTTCACCTGACTATTTTTTGGTCTGTCTAGGGTGATGCTGAAATCTCTTTTTGAAGCCCTGGCCAGCAGGCAAAACTGTTAAACTAGTGGGTTTGTTAGGCTCCACCAGAGTCTTCTTCTTAATCTCATGCCTAATACAGGGCACCCCAAAACCCTGCCACCAGGGCAATGCTCTAGCTCTCAAATCCTTAGCTATGTGCCCTTGGAGGCAGTATGGAAAAAAGGAAAGAGTCCTGCAAACTTTATTTCAATATCAGATACAACACTTGCCAGGATGGTGACAGGCAAGTCATATCTCAAAGTTCAGCTATTTTATCTGTAAAATAGGGACTGTACCACATTGGGCATTCTTCATTCCTTTTTTTCAAGCTTCTCATTTCTTTCATAGCATTTCTCACTCTCTTGCATACTTTATAATTTGTTTGCCTATCATTTTCCCAGTTTTCTATTGGAATGTCAGCTGCCTGGGGATAGGGAATTTTGGCTGTTTCATTCAGTTCTGTATGCCCAGCAACTAGAACAGTGTTTGATTTTTGTGTCTTCTCAATGGAAAGCTATTGAATGAATGAATGAATGAATGAGGATTAAATAAGAAAAAAAAATGGAAGTGCCCAGTTTATAGGAAATTCTCACTTTGCGAATTCTCTTGGGCTTTTCTTGTTCTGTGTGGCAAGTGTGTGGTATAGCTGAATACCTGTCCATCTCCTTGGCCTGCCTTCACAGCTACTGCTCATTCTCCCCACCCTATGTCATGGTGAGGTTGTATCCTGGTCATAATGTTGGTGACCATGTACAAGGGCCAGGCTGAGAGTTAGTGTAGAAAGTCAGGAAGTTATGTCAGTCTAGACCTGTATCTGCTTCCCCGGATGTTGGGATATTTCTATGGGTGGAAGTTGAAAGTGCTGTGTTTTCTCCTCATGTAAAACAAAGATATAATCCACAAGAATCATACAGGACAACTTTATTTTCAAGGGAGCATCCTTCGGTAGAATGAATTCAGAAGTAATTGGTACTTATGAAACTCTCAGAAATTCAAAGGTTAACTGCTAAGCACATGAGACTGAGAGCTTTGTCACTGTAATGACAGTCCAATGGATGTTCAATTTAAGCAGCCTGGCCTCTTCTCTTCTCTCCCCACTCCTCTCCTCATCTGCCTCACCCTCACTGCAAGCTGTGCTTGTCTTAATAGTCATCTGCCTGTCTCCCAGCCCACCTTATATGTCTCCTCTCAGTCTGCCCTTACTGGGTGACCTAATCATAACATTTGACAGTTTTTCTCTCAGTCTTCCTCTGGTTCTCAATTCTCATCCTGAGAAACAGTTTGTAGAAGATGCTTTTCATAATTCCAAATGGCAAAGTAAATTGTCAGTAGATAATTCAGCACATAAACTTCTGAACTCCCAGAGGAAGGGTGTGGATCATCCCACAGAATCTTCTGAGACAGAAGTTGGTATCTCAGCCTCTATGGACTGCTAGACAGGCTATGTTTGAGCCTGCACAGGGGAAATTCTCAGTTTTATAGAGCCCAGGAAACTAGGCACACAGTTGAGGTAGGGCTAAGAAACCACCTAGACTAGGCCTATGCCCCCTAGCTGAAATGTGGTTCTCCTCTACAGCATTCTAAGGAATCAATTGTCTAGACCTTTCCTGAACATCTCCCATGACAAGGAGCTTACTCTGCATAATGACAACTTGCTACATCTGTAGCCCATTCAGAAAGTTCTTCCTCCTGGTGAGCTGAAATCTGTCTCCTTATGACTTCTACACATGAGTCTTAACTCTGTCTTCTGGGGCTTCCTGAGCTCATCTTCTTTCTCTGCCTTTACTACCTCCTTAGAGGTATGAAGTCAAAGACCACTTCCCATAAGGGTTCTATTCTCCAGCATAAAAAGTCACAACTCTAAGTCTTTTAGCTCCCTCCTCTGACTGTACCCTTCCTTCTGAACACATCTCAAATATGACCCTATAAATGTATGATATACAGAGCTGGATACAGCCCTTTAGTAAGAAGCTAAACAGGGCAGAAAAAGGAATTGTCACTTACCTTGATCTGACACTATAGTTATATTAATGCAGCCTGAATTCCCATTAGATGGGGGGCGAAACTAAGATGGCGGAGGAATAGGACGGGGAGAACACTCTCTCCCCAATAAATATACCAAAAGAACTTTTAAAGGCCGAGCAAACTCCAAAAAACAGGAACTGAATGCTGGCAGAGGACATCGGGCATCTGGAGAGGCGACCCAGTGCCGACGTGAGGAGGTAGGACAAAAGAAAGAAAAGAAAAAAAAGTAGAGGGAGAGACAAAGAGCTGGGGACGGGTTCCGTCCCGGAAGGGGAGTCTGGAATAAAGAGGAAAAAAAAAAAAAAAGAGGAGAAAGGTTTCTGAATACCAGGGAGCATTCTCTCTGGCAGATCTGCGGTGGATCTTGGAGAGCAATATAGCTGAGAGCAGAAGCAGATTAATAGCTAAGCCCTGCAAGGTTCGTCTCTGGCTACAAGGAACAGCCGAGAGCCGAAGCACAGCCGAAGCAGACTGCTCCTGCTCAGGGAGGGGCGGGCCGCGGGCTCAGGGAACGGAGCAGCCTGAGGGACCTAACCTTCCAGGAAAAGCTCCCTCTCCCCCCCAGGTCCGTGCACAAAACAAAGGGCGGTGAGGAGTCAACAGAGAGGCTGGGCAGCTGCGGGCTGCGGACCGGCCCAACCCCCGCCTGAGAGCAGTGGGCATAACCCAGCCCCGGGGAGGCTAACCAAGACTTCTGGGGATTCTGGTCAGATCGGTGCTGTATACACCTTAGAAGGAGTGCTCAGCTGCACGCCGAGAAAACAGAGCGGCCGGGCCGGGGGAGAGGAGAAGCCCCACTCCCCAACTGTGCTGGGCGGACGACAGAGAGCCTGAGCAGAAGGGGTGGGGGAAGCCCTCTCACCAGGAGCCGGGCAAACTCCAAAATTAAATCCCTGCTGGTAGATCAGACTGCATAGAAAAGAGACTGTAGGACTGTGAGAAGGACAAGCCTAACCAAGAAGGCCTGCTTAGCTGCACGCTGAGAAAACAGAGCGGCTGGGCCGGGGGAGAGGAGAAGCCCCACTCCCCAACTGCTGGGTGGACGACAGAGAGCCTGAGCAGAAGGGGCGGGGGAAGCCCTCTCACCAGGAGCAGGGCAAACTCCAAAATTAAATCCCTGCC
>ML663455.1:1050281-1068635 GCA_007570785.1 Antilocapra americana | reverse complement strand
CATGCTGTTCTCAGTTGTGTCCAACTCTTTGCTACCCCATGGACTGTAGCCTACCAAGCTCCTCTATAGATAGGGATTCTCTAGGCAAGAATACTGAGGTCAGTTGCTGTTTCCTCCTCATATATATCTAATGTATATTTTCATATATATATATATATATTCTTTTTCAGATTATTTACCCTTATAGATTATTATAAAATATTATGGATAGTTCCCTGTGCTATACAGTAGGTCTTTGTTGGTTACCTGTTTTATATATAGTAGTGTGTATATCTTAACCCAAACCTCCTAAAGTATCCTTGCTGAGCCACCCTCCACCCACTTTCCACTTTGGCACTGTAAATTTATTTTCTATGTCTGTGAGTCTATTTCTGCTTTGTAAATAAGTTCATTTGTGTCTTTTTTTTTATATCCCACATATAAGTATAGCCACATATTTGTCTTTCTCTGCCCGGCCCACTTCACTTAATATAATCTTTAGGTCCATTCATGTTGCTGCAAATGATATGACTTCATTTCTTTTTATAGCTGGAGTAGTAATTAAGTATGCAAGGAGATCAAACCAGTCAATCTGAAAGGAAATCAACCCTAAATATTCATTGGAAAACTGATGCTGAGACTCCAATACTTGGGCCACCTGATGTAAAGGGCCAGCTCATTGGAAAATACTCTGATGCTGGGAAAGATTGAGGGCAGGAGAAGAAGGGGATGACAGAGGATGGAGATGGTGGGGTATCATCACCGACTCAATGAACATGAGTTTGAGCAAACTCTAAAAAGTAGTGAAGGAAAGAGAAGCCTGGCATGCTGCAGTTCATGGGGGTAGCAAAGAGTTGGAGACAACTTAACAACTAAACAGCAGCAATAGCATTCCATTGTCTGTATTCTACCACACCTTCTTTATCCATTCATCTATTGACAGACATTTAGTTTGCTTATATGTCTTGGTTATTGTAAATAGTACTGCAATGAACATTGGTATGCATGTACCATTTTTTAAATGTATTTTTTTATTGAAGGATAATTGCTTTACAGAATGTTGTTGTTTTCTGTCAAACCTCAACATGCATCAGCCATAGGTATACATATATCCCCTCCCTTTTGAATATCCCTCCCATCTTCTGCCCAATCCCAGCCCTCTAGATTGATGTAGAGCCCCTGTTTGAATTTCCTGAGCCATACAGCAAATTTCCATTGGCTATCTATTTTACATATGGTATGTAAGTTTCCATGTTACTCTTTCCGTACATCTCACTCTCTTCTCCCCTCTCCCCATGTCCATAAGTCTCTTCTCTATGTCTGTTTCTCCATTGCTGCCCTGCAAATAAATTTTTCACTACCATTTTTCTAGATTTTGTACATATGTGTCAGAATAAGATATTTGTCTTTCTCTTTATGACTTACTTGACTCAGTATAATAGGTTCTGGGTTCATCCACCTCTTCAGAACCAACTCAAATGAGTTCCTTTTTTATGGCTAAATAATATTCCATTGTGTATATGTACCACAACTTCTTTATCCATTCATCTGTCAGTGGACATCTAGGTTGCTTCCATGTTCTAGTTATTGTAAATAGTGCTGCAATGAACAATGGGATACTTGTGTATTTTTCAGTTTTGGTTTCCTCAGGATATATGCCTAGGAGTGGAATTGCTGGCTCATGTGGTGATTTTATTCCTAATTTTTTAAGGAATCTCCATATCATCTTCCATAATGGCTCTATCAACTTACGTTCCTAACAAGAGTGCAAAAGGGTTCCTTTTTCTTCACACCCTCTTCAGCATTTATTGTTTCTAGACTTCTTGATGAAGGTTATTCTGACCGGTGTGAAGTGATATGTCTTTGTAGTTTTGGTTTGCATTTCTCTAATAATGAGTGATGTTGAGCAACTTCTCATGTGTTTGTTAGCCATCTGTACATCTTCTTTGGAGAAATATCTAAGTCCTTTCCCCACATTTTGATTGGGTTGTTTGTTTTTCTGGCAATGAGTTGTATGAGCTGTTTGTATATTTTGGAAATTAATCCTTTGTCAGTTATTTCATTTGTTATTATTTTATCCCATTCTTGGGGTTGTCTTTTCACCTTGCTTATAATTTCCTTTGCTCTGCAAAAACTTTTAAGTTTAGTCAGGTCCCTCTTGTTTACTTTTGTTTTTATTTCCATTATTCTGGGAGCTGGATCACAGAGGATCTTGCTTTGATTTATGTCATTGACTGTTCTGCCTATGTTTTCCTCTAAGATTTTTATAGTTTCTGGTCTCACTTTTAGGTATTTAATCCATTTTGAGTTGATCTTTGTGTATGGTGTTAGGACGTGTTCTAGTTTCATTCTCTTAAATGTAGCTGTCTAGTTTTCCCAGCACCATTTATTGAAAAGGCTCTTTTTGCCTTATTGTATATTCTTGCCTCCTTTGTCAAAAATAAAGTACCCATAGGTGCATGGGTTTATTTTGGGGCTTTCTATCTCGTTCCATTGGTCTATATTTCTGTTTTTGTGCCAGTACCATACTGTCTTGATGACCATAGCTTTGTAGTATAATCTGAAGTCAAGAAGGTTGATTCCTCCAGCTCCATTCTTCTTTCTCGAGACAGCTTTAGCTTTTGGGGGTCTTTTATGTTTATATATGAATTGTGAAATTTATTGTTCTAGTTATGTGAAAAATGCCATTGGTAATTTGATAGGGGTCACACTGAACTATAGATTGCATTTGGTAGTATAGTAATTTTCACAATATTGAGTCTTCCTACCCAGGAACATGGAATATCTCTCCATCTGTTTATGTCATTTTTTATTTCTTTCGTTAGTATCTTATAATTTTCTGTGTACAACTCTTTTGTCTCCTTAGGTAAGTTTTTTTCCTAGATATTTAATTCTTTTTGTTGCAATGGTGAATGGGATTGATTCCTTAATTTCTCTTTCTGATTTTTCATTGTTAGTATATTGAAATGCAAGTGTTTGTTGTATGTTGATTTTGTATCCTGCAACTTTGCTAAATTCTCTGATTAGCTCTAGTAATTTTCTGATCACTATCTTTAGGGTTTTCCATGTACAGTATCATGTCATCAGCAAACAGTGAGAGCTTTAATTCTTCTTTTCTGATCTGGATTCCTTTAATTTCTTTTTCTTCTATGATTGCTATATCTAAGACTTCCAGAGCTATGTTGAATAGTAGTGGTGAACATGGACACCCTTGTCTTGTTCCTGATCTCAGGGGGAAGCTTTCAGTTTTTCACCATTGACAATAATGTTTGGTATAGGCTTATCATTTATGGTCTTTACTATGTTGAGTTAGGCTCCTTTTATGTCCATTTTTTGAAGAGCTTTAATCATAAATGGGTGCTGAATTTTGTCAAAGGCTTTTTCTGCATCTATTGAGATTATCATATGGTTTTTATCTTTCAATTTGTTAATATGGTGTATCACATTGATTTATTTGCATATACTGAAGAATCCTTGTGTCCCCGGAATAAACCCAACTCCATCATGGTATATGAGCTTTTAGATGTACTGCTGAATTCTCTTTGCTAAAATTTTGTTGAGGATTTTTCATCTATGTTCATCAGTGATATCGGCCTGTAGTTTTCTCTTTTTGTATTGTCTTTGTCTAGTTTTGGTATCAGGGTGATGGTGGCCTTGTAGAATAAGTTTGGAAGTGTTCTTTCCTCTACATTTTTTTGCAAGAGTTTCAAAAGAATAGGTATTAGCTCTTCTCTAAATGTATGATAGAATTCTCCTGTGAAGCCATCTGGTCTTGGCCTTTTGTTTTTTGGGAATTTTTTTTTTATCATAGCTTCAATTTCGGTGCTTGTAATTGGGTTGTTCATAATATCTACTTCTTCCTGGTTCAGTCTTGGAAGATTGAACTTTTCTAAAACCTGTCCATTTCTTCCAGGTTATCTATTTTATTGCCATATAGTTGTTGATAATAGTCTCTTATAATCCTTTGTATTTCTGTTGTCTGTTGTAACCTTTCCTTTTTCATTTCGGATTTTGTTGATTAGATTCTTCTCTGTTTTGTTCTTGATGAATCTAAAGCCTTGTCAGTTTTTTTTAATCTTCTCAAAGAAACAGCTTTTAATTTTATTAATCTTTACTATTGTTTCTTTCATTTCTTTTTCATTTATTTCTGCTCAGATCTTTATGATTTCTTTCCTTCTACTAACTATTTTTGTTCTTCTTTTTCTAGTTGTTTTAGGTGTAAAGTTAGGTTGTCTATTCAATGATTTTCTTGTTTCTTGAGGTAGGACTGTATTGCTATAAACTTCCCTCTTAGAACCACTTTTGCTGCATCCCATAGGTTTTGAGTTGTTGTTTATTCATTGTCATTTGTGTCTAGACATTTTTTTTAATTTTTCTTTTTTATTTCTTCAGTAACCTGTTGGTTTTTTACAAACATGTTGTTTAATCTCCATGTGTTTATGTTTCTTACATTTTTTTCTTGTAATTGATATCTAGTCTTATAGTGTTGTGGTCAGAGAGGATGTTTGATGATTTCAGTTTTTTTAAATTTACTGATGTTTGACTTGTGACACAAGATGTTGTCTATACTGGGGAATGTTCCATGTGCACTTGAAAAGACTGTGTATTTTTCTGCATGAAGGTATCAGTGAGATCCATCTTATCTAATGTATCATTGAAGACTTGTTTCCTTATTAATTTTCTGTTTTAATGATCGGTTCATTGGTGTGAGTAGGGTGTTAAAGTCTCTTACTATTATTGTGTTACTGTCAATTTCTCCTTTTATATCTGTTAGTGTTTTTCTTATGCATTGAGGTGCTCCTATGTTAGGAGCATAGATATTTACCATTGTTATGTCTTCCTCTTCGACTGATCCCTTGATCATTTTGTAGTGTACATCCTTGTCTCTTATAAACTTCTTTATGTTAAGGTATATTTTGTCTGATATGAGGATTGCTGCTTCAGCTTACTTCTGCTTCCCATTTGCATGGAATACATTTTTCTATCCTCTCACTTTCAATCTATATGTGTCTTTAGGTCTGAAGTAGGCTTCTTGTATACAGCATATATACAGGTCTTGTTTTTTAATCCATTCAGCCAGGCTGTGTCTTTTCTTTGGAGCATTTAATCCATTTACATTTAAAGTAATTACTTATATGTATCTTCCTATTGCCATTTTCTTAATTGGGGTTGATTTTGTAGATGTTTTTTCCTTCTCTTGTATTTCTTGACTATATAAGTCCCTTTAACATTTGACATAAAGCTGGTTTGATGGTACTGAATTCTCTTAACTTTTGCTTGTATGAAAAGTTTTTTTATTTCTCCATCAGTTTTGAATGAGATCCTTGCTGAGTATCTTCATTGTAGATTTTTCCCTTTCAATACTTTAAATATATCCTGTCATTCCCTTCTGGCCTGCAGAGTTTCTGCTGAAAGATCAGCTGTTAAGCATATGGAGTTTCCCTTGTATGTTACTTGCTGCTTCTCCTTTGCTGTTTTTAATATTCTTTCTTTGTGTTTAGTCTTTGTTAGTTTGATTAGTATGTATCTTGGTGTGTTTCTCCTTGGGTTTATCTTTATGGGACTCTTTGTGCCTCTTGGAATTCATTGACTATTTCTTTTTCCATGTTGGGGAAACTTTCAACTATAATCTCCTCAAAAATTTTCTCATACCCTTTTGTTTTTTCTTCTTCTTCTGGGACCCCTATAATTCGAATGTTGGTGCGTTTGTTATTTTTCCAGAGGTCTCTAAGACTATCCACAGTTCCTTCCATTCTTTTTACTTTATTCTGCTCTTCAGAAGTTATTTCCACCATTTTATCGTCCAGCTCACTGATTCGTTCTGCTTCAGATATTCTGCTACCGATTCCTTCTAGATTATTTTTAATTTCAGTAATTGTGTTGTTTCTCCCTGTATGTTTATTCTTTAATTCTTCTAGGTCTTTGTGAATTGATTCTTGCATTTTTTTCCATTTTGTTTTCAAGGTTTTTCATCATCTTTGCTATCATTAGTTTGAATTCTTTTCCATGTACTTTGCCTATTTCCTCTTCATTCATTTGGAATTCTGTATTTCTAGTTTGTTCCTTCACTTGTGTAGTATTGTCTGCCTTTTCATTATTTTTTTTTAACTTATTGTGTTTGAGGTCTCCTTTTCCCAGGCTTCAAAGATGAATTCTTTTTTCATTTTGGATTCTGCCCTCCTAAAGTTGGCCCAGTGATTTGTGTAAGCTTCATTTATGTGAGATTTGTGCTGAGCTTTTGTTTGTTTGTTTGTTTGATTTTCCTCTGATGGGCAAGGCTGAATGAGGTGGTAATCCTGTCTACTGATGTTTGGGTTTGTATTTTTGTTTTGTTTGTTCTTTAGATGAGGTGTCCTGCACAGGGTGCTACTGGTGGTTGTGTGATGCTGGGTCTTGTATTCAGGTAGTTTCCTTTGTGTGAATTCTCAATATTTGATATTCCCTAGAGTTAGTTCTCTGGCTGTCAGGGTTTTGGAGTCAGTGCTCCCACTCCAAAGGCTCAGGGCTTGATCTCGCTCCAAAGACCAGTCTAGGTCCAATCTACCAAGAGGAATTTCACTCAAAACGAAAGGGCCTTTACTTGAGTTCCAAAAGCCAATGCACAAGAACATAATGGTGATCTCTGACTCAGTGGAAACTATTTCTTGAAGGATTACCTCCTTTTCTGTATGGTGGCTTTTATTTGCAAAGAGAAGGCATCTTTCAGGAGGTTCAAATAAACCTTATGAACAAATGAGTTAAGTGGGGGTGTTTAAGACAGCATGAGGCCTAACCCCTGAGGGAGTTCCCCAAGTGCTTCATTCCTTTTCGGGATGCATGTATCATTTTGAATTATAGTATCTTCCAGATATATGCCCAGGAGTTGTATTGTAGGACCTCAGATTCAATCCCTGGATTGGGAAGTTCCACTGGAGAAGGAAATAGTAATCCACTCCTGTATTCTTGGCTGGAGAATCCCATGGACAGAGGAAGAACCTGGTAGGCTACAGTCCATGGTGTCACAGAGTCAGACATGACTGAAGCGACTTAGCAAGCATGCACATAATAACACTGTTTTTAGTTTTTTAGGAACCTCCATACCATTCTGCATAGTAGCTCTACCAATTTACATTCCCAGAATATTTTAAGTTTGTTTTAGTCACATTTGCTGACTTTTTTCTTTTTGTTGTTTGTGTTTTTGTATTATCCAGAAAATCATTGCCAAGACCAACGTCAAGGAATTTCTTCCTCATATTTTCTTCTGGTAGTTTTGTGGTGTCAGGTTTCTTGTTTAATCTTTGATTCACTTTGAGTTAATTTTTGTAAGCAATGAAAGGTAAGAGTCGAATTTTATTGTTCTGACTATGTTTATTCATACTTCCCAATCTTCTTTTTCTTCTTCTTTTTTTTAAATTGGAGGATAATTGCTTTACACAATTGTGTTTGTTTCTGCCATACATCAGCATGACTCAGCCACAGGTATACATATGTCTCCTCCCTCCTGAACCTCCCTCCCATCTCCCACTCCATCCCATCCCCCTAGGCTGTCACAGAGCACTGAATTGAGCTCCCTGTGTCACACAGAAATTCCCACTTACTATCTATTTTGCATATGGTAATGTATGTTCTCATACTATTCTTTCAATTTGTCCCATCCTGTCTTTCCCTCACTGTGTCCACAAATCTGTTCTCTATGTCTACATCTCCATTGCTCCCTTCAAGTGGGTTCATCAGTACCATCTTTCTAGATTCCATACACTTGTGTTAATATACAATAATTGTCTTTGTCTTTCTGACTTAACGTCATTCTGTATAAAAGGTCCTAGTCGCCTTTTCGAAGACATTGTTCTTTCCCCATTCAGTGTTTTTGGCTGCCTTATGGAATATTAGTTGACTACACAAGTAGGGTGTTAGTCCTGGGATCTTTATTCTGTTCCATAGGTTTATGTGTCTGTATTCATGCCAGTACTCAACTGTTCTTATTACTATACTATTGTACTATAGTTTGAAATTAGGATAAGTGATACTGCCAGCTTTGTTCCTTTTCTTCAGGATTGTTTCATGGTGTTTTGGGGAGCCATACAAATTTTAGAATTATTTTTTTCTACCTCTGAAAAATTACATTGATATTTTGAAGAGAATTGTGTTAAATTTGCAGATAACTTTGGATAGTATGGATCAGTTCAGTTCAGTTTAGTTGCTCAGTCATGTCTGACTCTTTGTGACTCCATGGGCTGCAGCACGCAAGATCTCCCAGTCCATCACCAACTCCTGGACTGTATTCAAACTCAAGTCCAAATCATCGGTGATACCATCCAGCCCTCTCCTCCTCTGTCATCCCCTTCTCCTCCCACCTTCAATCTTTCCCCACATCAGGGTCTTTTCCAGTGAGTTGGTTCTTTGCATCAGGTGGCCAAAGTAGTTTCAGCTTCAGCTTCAGCTTCAGTCCTTCCAAAGAATATTTAGGACTGATTTCCTTTAGGATTGACTGGTGTGATCTCCTTGCAGTCCAAGGGACTCTCAAGAGTCTTCTCCAACACCACAGTTCAAAAGCATCAATTCTTCGGTGCTCAGCTTTCTTTATACTCGAACTCTCACATTCATACATGAGTGAGTAGTGAGTGAAGTCGCTCAGTCGTGTCTGACTCTTTGCGGCCACATGGACTGTAGTCTACCAGGCTCCTCCATCCATGGGATTTTCCAAGCAAGAATATTGGAGTGGATTGCCATTTCCTTCTACTGGAAAAGCCAAAGCTTTGACTAGACGTACCTTTGTTAGGAAAATGATGTCTCTGCTTTTTAATATGCTCTCTAGTTCTGGTTTTTAATAGGCTGTCTAAGTTGGTCATAGCTTTTCTTCCAAGGAGCAAGCATCTTTTGATTTCATGTCTGCAGTCACCACCATCTGCAGTAATTTTGGAGGCCCCTCAAAAATAAAATCTCTCACTTTTTCCATTGTTTTCCCATCTATTTGCCTAGAAGTGATGAGACCAGATGCCATGATCTTAGTTTTCTGAATGTTGAGCTTTAAGCCAACTTTTTCAATCTCCTCTTTCACATTCATCAAGAGGTCGTTTAGTTTTTCTGCACTTTCTGCCATAAGGATGGTGCCATCTGCATATCAGAGGTTACTGATATTTCTCCTGGCAATCTTGATTCCAGCTTGTGCTTCATTCAGCCCAGCATTTGGCATGATATACTCTGCATATATGTTTAATAAGCAGGGTGGCAATATACAACCTTGAAGTGTTCCTTCCCCAATTTGGAACCAGTCTGTTGTTCCAGGTCCAGTTCTAACTGTTGCTTCTTGACCTGCATACACACTTTGTCAGGAGGAAGGTAAGATGGTCTGATATTCCCATGTCTTCAAGAGTTTTCCATAGTTTATTGTGATCTACACAGTCAATGGCTTTGGCATAGTCAGTAAAGCAGAAGTACATGTTTATCTGGAACTCTCTTGCTTTTTCGAAGATCCAACAGATGTTGGCACTTTGATCTCTGGTTATTCTGGCTTTTCTAAATCAAGACTGAACATCTGAAAGTTCACAGTTCATGTAATGTTGAAGCCTGGCTTGGAGAATTTTGAGTATTACTTTGCTAGCATGTGAGATGAGTGCAATTGGGTAGTAGTTTGAACATTCTTTGGCATTGCCTTTCTTTGGGATTGGAATGAAAACACCTTTTCCAGTCCTGTGGCCACTGCTGAATATTCCATATTTGCTGGCATCTTGAGCGCAGCACTTTCACAGCATCATCTTGTAGGATTTGAAATAGCTCAACTGGCATTCTATCACCTCCACTAGCTTTGTTTGTAGTGATATTTCCTAAGGGCCACTTGAGTTCGCCTTCCAAGATGTCTGGTTATCTTGGTCATGAAGATCTTTTTAGTATAGCTCTTCTGTGTATTTTTGCCACCTTTTCTTAATATATTCTGCTTCTGGTAGGTCCAGTGCATTTCTGCCCTTTATTGTGCTCAATTTTTCATGATATGTTCCCTTGGTGTCTCTAATGTTCTTGAAGAGATATCTAGTCTTTCCCATTCTATTGTTTTCCTCTGTTTCTCTGCATTGATTGCTGAGGAAGGCTTTCCTATCTCTCCTTGTTATTCTTTGGAATTCTGCATTCAAATGGGAATATCTTTCCTTTTCTCCTTTGCCTTTAACTTCTCTTCTTGTCTCAGCTATTTGTAAGGCCTCCTGAGACAATCATTTTGCCTTTATGCATTTCTTTTCCTTGGGGATGATCTTGCTCACTGCCTCCTGTACAATGTCATGAACCTCTATCCACAGTTCTTCAGGCACTCTGTCTATTAGATCTAATCCCTTGAATCTATTTGTCACTTCCACTGTATAACTGTAAGGGATTTGATTTAGGTCATTTAATTCTGAATTTGGCAATAAGAGGCTCAGGATCTGAGCCACAGTCAGCTCCTGGTCTTGTTTTTGCTGACTGTATAGAGCTTCTCCATCTTTGGCTGCAGAGAAGATAATCATATTTTGGTATTGACCATGTAGTGATGTCCATGTGTAGAGTCTTCTCTTGTGTTGTTGGAAGAGCATGTTTGCTATGACCAGTGTGTTCTCTTGGCAAGACTCTGTTAGCCTTTGACCTGCTTCGTTTTGTATCCCAAAGCCAAATTTGCCTGTTACTCCAGGTAGCTCTTGACTTCATAGTTTTGTATTCTACTCCCCTATAATGGAGAGGACATCCTTTTGGGGTGTTAGTTCTAGAATGTCTCGTAGGTCTTCCTAGAACCGTTCAACTTCAGCTTCTTCAGCATTACTGGTCAGGGCACAGACTTGGATTACTGTGATATTGAATGGTTTGCCTTGGAAATGAACAGAGATCATTCTGTTGTCTTTGAGACTGCACCCAAATACTGCATTTTGCACTCCTTTGTTGACTATGATGGCTACTCCATTTCTTCGAAGGGATTCTTACCTGCAGTAGCAAATATAATGGTCATCTGAGTTAAATTCACCCATTCCAGTCCATTGTAGTTCACTGATTCCTAAAATGTTGATGTTCACTCTTGCAATCTCCTGTTTGACCACGTCCAATTTACTTTGATTCATGGACCTAATGTTCCAGGTTCCTCTGCAATATTGCTCTTTACAACATCAGATTTTACTTCCATCACCAGTCATATCCACAGCTAGGTGTTGTTTTTACTTTAGCTCCATCTCTCCATTGTTTCTGGAGTTATTTCTCCACTCTTCTCCAATAGCCCATTGGGCACCTAATGACCTGGGAAGTTCATCTTTCAGTGTCATACCTTTTTACCTTTTCATACTGTTCATGGATTTATCAAGGAAAGAATACTGAAGTGGTTTGCCATCGCCTTCTCCAGTGGACCATGTTTTGTCAGAACTGTCCACCATGACCCATCTGTCTTAGGTGGCCTTACAGGGCATGGCTCATAGTTTCACTGAGCTAGACAAGGCTGTAGTCCATGTCATCAGTTTGGTTAGTTTTCTGTGATTGTGGTTTTCATTCTGTCTGCCCTTTGATGGATAAGGATAAGAGGCTTACAGAAGCTTCCTGATGGGAGAAACTGACTGAGGGGGTAACTAGGTCTTGTTCTGATGGGCAGTGCCAAGTTCAGTAAATCTTTAATCCAATTTCCTGTTGATGCCTGGGGCTGTGTTCCCTCCCTGTTGCTTGGCATGATTTCAAACTATGGTGGATATAATGAAGATAATGGCAACCTATTTCTAAATGTCCCATGTACACACTGTTGCACTCAGTGCCTCTCACCCTGAAGCAAGCCACCGCCGACCCATGCCTCCACCGGAGACTCCTGGACACTTATGGGCATGTCTGGGCTACTTCTACAAAACAACTTCTGAACACTGGTGAAGGAGACGAAGCACCCAGAAAGGCAGCACATTCTCTTCGAAAGGAAGTAGGACAAAATATAAAAGACAAAAAGAGAGACAAAAGATTTAGGGACAGATCCCTGTCCTGGGGAGGGAGTTGTGAAGGAGAAGTTTCCACACAGTAGGAAACCCTCTAACAAGCAGGTCTGTGGGGAGTTTTGGAATCTCAGAAGGCAACATAAATGGGAGGGGGAAAAAAAGCCATAGAATACACACCAAACTGCAACTTTGGAAAAGAGATCTTTCCCACAAAAGACTCTAATCTAACAACCTAACTTGGAGCCTGCCCCTTTCATAGAACAAAGGATTGAGAGAATACCTTAGGAGAGCTAGCAGGCTGTGTACCAGCCCCTCCCCATCCAGAGGCAGAGAGGCAGGCTTGCAACAGTCAGAGCCAGAAGGCAAGGGGCTTCTACAATCTCAGCCCCAGAGATGGCATCTTCCACCAAAGTATGAGCAGGGTCCCAGCTGCTAACTATGTCTTCCTGAGATTCTGGATGGTTGACATCCACCTGGAGGGTCACAGCCTGAGATCAGCTCTCCAGAGGAGACACATGGCACACCTGAGATGGTGCTCTAGTGGCGCACCTGTGAAACCGAGCAGCTGGGACCAGGGAGGTGATTAAGACACATGGCCCACCTGAGACAATGTGTTCACCAAGCACCTGGTCGCCTGAGCAGTTCAGACCTAGGAAGGGCACAAAATGCATGCCCAGCCCACAGAGACTGAGCCAGAACTGTGTCTGAGTATCTCCTGTGGAGGTATGGATCAGCAGTGGACTGCTGCAGGGGCTCTGAGTGCATCAGACCTGGGTATGGCATAAGCCCTCTTGGAGGTGGTCGCCATTAACCCTACCATAAAGCCATCAGAACTTACACAGGACTGGGGAAACAGACTCTTGGAGCACACAAACAAAACCTTGTGTACACCAGGACCTAAGAGTTAAGAGCAGTGACCCCCCTCCACAAGAAACTGACCCATACATGCCCATGAGTATCCAGGATACTTTAACAATATTAATTTTTTCAACCCATGCACTTGAGATGTCTTCTATTTGTTTGTTTCTTAATTATTAATTTCTTTCAATAAAGTCTTCTTGGTTTTGTCATACAGATCTTTCATCTCTTTGGTTAAATTTATTCCTACATATTTTATTGTTTTTGATGCTATTGTGAATGCAGTGATTTTCTCCATTTCTTTTTCACATATTTCATTATCAATGTATAGAAATGAAACAGATTTATGTATTTTGATGTTATATCTTGCAACTTTACTAGAAATCATCGATCTGTTGGAACAAATCTTCTTTTTCAAAATCCTGGTTGAACATCTAGAAGTTCTCAGCTCACATACTGTTGAAGCCTGGCTTGCATAATTTTGAGTATTACTTTGATAGCATGTGAAATGAATTCAATTGTGCAGTATTTTGAATATTCTTTGGCACTGCACTTCTTTGAGACTGGAATGAAAACTGACCTTTTCCAGTCCTGTGGTCACTGCTTAGTTTTCTATAGTTGCTGGCATATTGAGTGCAACAGGTTAACAGCATCATCTTTTAGGCTTTGAAATAGCTTAGCTGGAATTCCATCACCTCCACTAGCTTTGTTTGTAGTTATGCTTTCTAAGGCCCACTTGACTTCACACTCCAAGATGTCTGACTCTAGGTGAGTGATCATGCCATCATGGTTATCTGAGTCAATAGATCTTTTTTGCTATAGTTTTTCTGTGTATCCTTGCTACTTTTCTTAATACCTTCTGCTTCTGTTGGGTCCATGACATTTCTGTCCTTTATTGTGCCCATCTTTGCATGAAATGTTCCCTTGGTATCTCTAACTTTCTTAAAGAGAACTCTAGTCTTTCCCGTTTTATTGTTTTCCTCTATTTCTTTGCATTGATCATTTAGGAAGATTTTGTCTCTCCTTGCTCTTTTTTGGAATTTTGCATTCAGATGGGTTTATCTTCCCTTTTTTCTTTTGCCTTTCACTTCTCTTCTTTTTTCAGCTATTTGTAAAGGCTCCTTAGACAGTCATTTTTCCTCTTTGCATTTCTTTTTCTTTGGAATTCAGATAGGTTTAAGGGATTAGATCTGATTGACAGAGTGCTTGAAGAACTATGGGTGGAGGATCATGACATTGTACAGGAGGCGGTAATGAAAACCATCCCCAAGTAAAAGAAACACTGAAAAAGGTTGAATGCTTACAAGTACTTAACACGCTAAGCTCTAGAGATATATGATGGACAAAGCAGACTTGTTTCCTACCATCCTGAAGCCTGTAGTCTAATAGCCTGTTTGTCTCCTTGAGTTCAGTTCCTGGAGATGGAACTGCTGAGTTAGGACTGCTTCCCTGAAAGTATTTAGACTCATGTTCTGTCTAAATACAGACAGAATATGAGTTCTCATTTTGCCATATTCTCATCAACACTAGATTTCCTTTGGAGCCTCGAGTCATTTCTTGATAATTTCTTCAGGAAAATACAAGTGGGTAAAAAATTTAAATAGAATGGGAAGGCACATTTTCTCTAGAATTTTCACATGGTTTTCCACTTTTGGTCCTTGGTTTCTAGATATGATGTTTCTTTAGTTAATGGTTCTAACAAATAGTTCTCTTTCCTCCTCTTGTATTCTAGACTGTGAGCAGCTTACTGGTTTATTTGTTCACTCATCCCTTTACTATTAATCATCTGATGCATGTCTATTTTGCACCAAGCTTTTCCCGATTTCCAGATTTTAGGGATACAGAGGTTAATAAGATAAGGTGCCGCCCCTCAAAAGCTCTCAGGCTAAGACATGGTAAGTCTCTGACAATATATGATGAATTACATGTCCTAATATTGTAGTTCCTCAGACCTCTGAAAATCCTGTGTTATTGGGACAATAGTATTAAAGCCCAGAGGGATGTGTGTATATGGGGGGATGAGTCAAGACTGTTTGCCTACCTATGGACAAGCCAGGAGAATAGCAAAGACCAATTTAATGACTAGTTGTGGCAGGTATGCCTGGAATGACTGCATGAGTACACTTATACAGCATTTAGGAATAGAGTAGTCTTTTCAGATGATACACTTGATAGTTTTCCACAAGGCATTCCCTTACCCCAGATCCTATCTTAGTATATAGTAATTTTGTCAGTTGCTTTGTTGAACTAGAAAACATGCCAATCAAAATCACAAATGCCAAGAAACTATGAAAGAGTGGAGTTAGGGACAATAACCCAGGAGATCATCATCAGTCCAAGGAGGGTGTGTGTAGACTGGAGTTCTGGGCCACAGCTAACAGAATGCATTTATCTTACTTAAGTGCAGAGACCTGCACATCAGCTACAAAATCCACCTGTAAAATTCAGTTACACAATAGACACTGACACAGTGCAAACATTGCAAGGAGCTCTAGACATAGTGCAGGAGACAGACAAGGAGGGAGAAAATAATAGTCTGGTGTGATAAGTGCTACCCCAAGGATAAATACATGGCATTGCACTGAGATGGAGAAAACTATTAATATATCTAGATTGTAAGTTTGAAGGAGTATCAGGAATATGACAGTAAACAATAAACAAGAATCACTGCTTTCATGCAATTTACATTCCAGTAGAGGGAGACAGATAATATTTTTTTTAAAAAAGGTTTATATTAAATGCTATAGCAGAAAATAAAGAAAAGAAAAAGGATGAGATGTGTGGGGATGGGAGATATAATTTTAAATAAAATGCAAGCAATGAGAAGGTAGTATTTGAATAAAGATCTGAAAAGAGTGAGCCAAATGAAAATCCAGGGATAGAGAGTTCCAGGCAAAGGGGGTGACTAGTATAAATATTCCAATGTGAGGACACATGTTATATTCAAGAAAAAAGTAGGGAGACTGGTATGCTTGAAGCAGAATGAGGTAGGGTAGATAGTTAAACATGAGGTCAGAAAGGTTAGGGTTATAAGGCAGGGCAAGGAGTTAGAGCATGTAGGGTCTTATAGACTACCATAATGGATTTTGGCTTTTACTGTTAATAAGATGGGAATTGCCTAGAGGGTTTGACCAGTCCTCAGAGGAACTTGAGTGCTGTGTTCAGGAGTTGGACTTTATTCTATAGAATAAAGGACATCTCTGAAGGGTTTTGAGAAAGGGATTGACATGTAAATCTCTGTTACAAAGATCACTCTGGTGGCTTGTAGAGGGTAAATTGAAAGGGAGCACCTGTGAAACTGTGCACTTCTGATGGGACTTCAACCCCTGTGTTGGGACTTAAACCCAGCCAAATCCAAGATTTAGATTTGATCCCACTGTTCTTTCATTGAAATCACACACCTAGTCTCAAGACTTAATGAAGTTCAGATTCTTGATGCCTTACCACAGAAATAAGTCAGTGAGACAAAGTGATAAGAAGTGGATTTATTTAGGAAAGAACACAATCCACAGAGTGTGAGCCATCTCAGAAGATGAGAGGCCCTGAAATGCAGTGTGACTAACTTCTATGGGCTGGGTAATTTCATAAGCTAATCAGCAGAAGAATGATTCCAATTATTTTGGAAAAGGGGTGGGGATTTCCAGGAATTGAGTCAACACTCACTTTTTGGCCTTTTATGGTTGGCCTCAGAACTTTCATGGCACTGGTGGGCATGTTATTTAGATGCTAATGCCTTAGAATGAGCATGTAATAAGGCTCAAGGTCCTCTGAAAGTTGAATCTTCCACCATCTTGGATCCAGTTGGTTCTAACAAGTTTATGTTGTATCCTAAACGGCTATCTCATTCTTTTACTGGTTGTGCCCAGACCCATTCCCCCTTGTTTCATCTGGAAACAGGAAACCCAGTTAAGAAAATTCAACGTTCTCCATAAAATGCCCTGGAGTGGAGTAGTGATCATCTTTCATCTCAGTCCTTCTACTATTGTTATTGTTGTTCAGTTACCCAATGTTAACCAACTCTTTGTGACACCATGGACACACGCCATGGCCTCCCTGTCCCTCACCATCTCCTGAAGTTTGTCCAAGTTCATGTCCATTGCATCAGTGATGCCATCCAGCCATCTCATCCTCTGATGCCTTCCACTGTTATTTCCACTTATCTCAAATGCTTGAGGGAGCTGGAGTAGAGTTGGCCATTCTCTCAGAATCTGGAAACCTCAAAGCCAATAGAATGGAGGAGGTCTAGAATGGTGGCAGGGAAACTTGTTAGGAGACTGTACAATCATCTGAGCCTGAGACAATAAAGACCTTAGCAAAGAGTGATAGATTTGCTAGAGGATAAATGTACAGGTACAATCACAAGCTGCAAAGTCAGGACTCAATAAAAGCAGTTCTGAAAATTGGAAGTAAGTTGCTTGGCTTAATATTGAGATAGGACTAGCCACAAAAGCTAAGCCCTTGATAGGCTACATTAATAAAACAGTACCTGGAACAATTAAGGTTACCAATCTGCTGTAGTTGATTAGTTCAGACTTTCTTTTTACCATCTCATAGTTCAATAAGCTCACACTATGCTCCAGACACTATGCTTAGAGTTCTATTTGGAGTTATATCATTGAATAGTTGCAACTTAATATCATAGCTATCTTATATCTATTTTACAGATGAAGAAATAGCAACAAAATATCATCAAACACTTTATTTAAAAACTGATATTTACTATTACATATTCATTTATTCCAACATTCAAAGTGATATTGAATGCCTACTCAGTTCTTGAAGAGTTCTAGTAAAAGAGAAAGGAGTTTTAGAGGCATAATGTCTTGCTACTTGCCATCTGTGTGATCTTGAGCAAATTACTAAACCTCTTTAAACTTCAGTTTTCTCATAAATAAAACTCATAGCTTAAGGTTGTTGAAGACCTTGTACATAATCTATTATCATATTTTATCATATCTAAGATGCCATTGAATGAAACCACAACGTCATTTTATATAACACAGAGGAAAAAAACAACATATTGTAGATTAAATTACAAGACACTTAAGTCACCAATCTCACAATTTCAAAGGCCTCAAAATGTGAAAAATTCATCACACTGTTCTTTTTAAAAAAATTTAATTACTTTAGTTGGAGGATTACTTTACAATATTGTGATGGTTTTTGCCATACATCAACTACAGATTTACATATAAATATTTATTGAAAAAGTGAAAGTCCCTTTTTTCCATTTGACTGTGAGCTACTCAAGGACAGAATCTGAGTCTAAATCATCTTTCTCTTTCCCAAATAAGGTATGGCACAGAGTGGTAAATTAATCCATTTTATAAGAATTGATTTGACTTCTCTTCTTCCCCACTTAATCTGTGCCAGGTACTGGGAAAGCAGAGATGAAGTAGATTAGGTCCAGGCCCTCTAGGAGCTCCAAGTTTGGTAACAACAACAAAAACTCCAACAAAATAGTCATAGCTACCATTCATTGATCTCTAACTACATAAAAGCACTTTTCTCATTATATTCAGTGCATATTTTCCATCACTTTACTTTTATTTTTTATTTTTTTTTTAATTTATTTATTTTTTTTATTATTGTTTTTGCCATACATTGTCATGATATCACC
>ML663455.1:953334-1035281 GCA_007570785.1 Antilocapra americana | reverse complement strand
TGGAGCATATGTAAACACATGGCGATTTCATGTCATTGTATGGCAAAACCAATAAAAAAAGATAGTAAATTAGAATTACAAGTGAAAACATTATACCAGAGCATATCAGATTTCTAATAATTTCACACAATTTCTGGAATATCTGTATTAATAATATATGTCTACACAAATATAATCAATATAGCATGAATTATTCAGCAATGCTTCTCATGTAATTTAACATATCAAATATGCCTGCGCATGCTGCATGCTAAGTCACGTTACTCATGTCTGACTCTTTGTGACCCTATGGACTATAGGGTCCTATGTGCATGGGATTCTCCAGGCAAGAATACTGGAGTGGATTGCTTTGCCATCATCAAGGGGATCTTCCTGACCCATGGATCGAACCCACATCTCTTTTGTCTCCTGCATTGGCTCCACCTGGAAGCACCTATTGGCTTAATAGCTCCCTTTTTATATGGAGAGAAAACAATTCTTTTGACATTTTCAAGGAATCCCCTGGAAAATTTCACAGTCTGCAGTCAAAATACTTCAATTACAATTTGATTTTGGAAAGTTTGCCAAAAATAAATTTTAAAGTTTTGAAATATTTACCTAAATAGAATCACAGACTACTTTGAAACTTTACTTAATTATCTATTATCAAAACTTAGGTCTCTTAGTATTAAGAATATTTGGTTTACTTAAGTAATCAAAGACCCAATTAAGACACCTTAAAGCAAAAGATATTTTGATTAAACCAAGAATTTTTGCTTTTATGTACATTACCTCAAAGTAAAGAAAACTTTTCATGATCTCTTATTATCAAGAGCAGATCAATAATCCAAGAAACTTTATCCTTTTAGCAAATGAAAGAACATTAACTTCGTATTTTACATAAGTACCTTACTGATATTAAAGCTCAATTGATTATTATTTTTTAATTTACAATGCTGTGTTAGATTCTGCTGTACAGTAAGGTGATTCAGTTATTATATATAGATATAGATACAGATACACACACACACACACACACACACACACACATTCCTTTTCACTGTGAATTATTACACGATATTCAATAGAGTTCCTTATGCTGTAAATTAGGACCTGATTGTCTATTTTATAAATAGTAGTTTGTATCTGCTAATCTCAGACTTCTAATTTATCCCTCCACCCTGCTTCTCCTTTGGTAACTATCTAAGTTTGTTTTCTGTGTCTGTGAATCTGTTTATGTTTTGTAAGTGAGAAAGCAAGCATAATTTTTGTAACTCTTAAAATAACAATTCAATATTAGCCAGTTTTATTACACAAGTTAAAATTCACTCTCTTTCTTTCTATATGCATTTAGCATCTCCTTTATTTTCTTGCTTCTCATTCTGAAATAACTGTAACTTTTAGTTTAGGCAAATTTACTCTCATTTTCATTAACACAAATGCATTATCATTTCTCATATCTTTCTTTAATCCAAAAACACAGCCTATTTTCCTTGTGCATGTTATTTTCAATATTAATTCAGTTAGCTATATTAGAATTTTAACCCTTAGAAGCCCTAATTTGTAATGAAAATCATGTGAGTAATTTTGAACTACTAATTATGTAATACTAGTATTTAATTAATTAATTTTTGGTGACAAATTTTGCAACAATGACTAAAAGGAATTTATTTGAATAAATAAATTTTATTTATCATTTATCTTAGGTAAAATGAAAGTTTCTTATCTAAATTTTATTTAATGTTGATAACTTTAAAGACATGTCTTCTTCAATTAAATTAGCAAACTTAAACTAACATTTATTTACTGAAGATCATTCCAGAATATATGAATTTTAAAAACATTTGGGATCTTATCTATCTATCTATCATCTATCTATACAAACCCATAGAAATGTTCCAGAAAGGGGGACACCTTCCAGGGCCTTCCAGGGGCCTCTTGGCTAACATCAGGAAATGAGTTGTTGGAAGAGACACATGTGTTGATTAAACAAGAGATTTTATTGGAAAGGGGCACCCCGGTGGAGTACAAGAGGTTAAGGGAATCCAGGAGGACTGCTCTGCCACAAGGCTGGAAGTCTTGGGTCTATGGTGATGGGATTAGTTTTTGAGTTGTATCTGCCCAATCATTCTGACTCAGGGTCCTTCTTGGTGGTACAGGCATTGCTCAGCCAAGATGGATTCCAGCAAAGAGGATTCTGAGAGGTTGGTAGGACATGTGGCTTCTCCTGACCTTTCCCAAATTCTTCCAGTTGGTGGTGGATTGTTAGTTCCATGTTCCTTACTAAGATCTCCTGTCATAAGATACCTCATGTAAATGGTTACTGTGGTACCCAGCCAGGGTGAGCAGTTTCAGTCAGTGTTACCCCATAACATAAAGACAGATGCAGCAGAGAGATCTTAGTGTTTGTGGAGAAAATGCTTAAGATTTTTCATTTTTTTCAATTTCCAAATCTCACTCTTTCTTTTTGTTTTTCCTTTCTTAGAAGAAGCTTCTGCCTAAAGTTTGTGTTTGCAAAGAATGGTTCTTAGGTCCTAGAAAAGATAGGGGTAGAAATTCTACATTACAAAGGTACATATTAAGTGCAGGACAATTTTGTTTCCAATACCTTGGTTTTTAAAAGCATTTTGAGATGAAGAGGAGAGGTTTCGCAAAAAGTGCAGGTGAACTTTAAATATAGAGACACATCTTTAGACCCTAAAGAGATTTGAAAGACAAAGACAGTTTTTCCCAATTCTCCCGAAGAACTGTGTTGTGAACTGAGTGATAAAAAGGCTGATTTTTATTCTTTTGATAAACTGCTAGGATATTCCCTTAAACAATTCCCTCCAAGTTTCATCAGCTTTGGAAAGGGCCCACATTTAAGCTGCTGTTGAAGAATTTCCATAGTACTTTTAAGGACACACTCTTTTACAGTATCCAAGTTGATTACAATTGACATTAACTTTGGTGTCAGTGTTTTGATAATAAACCCCTAGGACAGTGAAATGAGGAATGCCTAGGTGTTGTTTCAGATACTTGTTGTGTATTTAATTTTTCAATACTTGTGGCAATTAATCTTTCAATGAGATTATTTTAGAACTTTAAAATCTTCTGGAGTTTTCTGCATATTCATTTAAATACGTGTTCCTTCCATTTTGTCTGTTTGATTTGTGAGCCCTAGTTTTAGGTACACTTGTAAAATTATCTTAGCTATTTGGAACATTACTCATAATGGCCATTGTAATTCTAGATTATCTTTATAAATAGTAAAATCTTACCATCTTGTTAGATACTGCAACTTCTAGGGCTATAATTGTTAAACATAAAATAAGCAGGCATGCTGAAAGGTGGTACACTCAAATCTTTGGATATAAATGATCCCATTTCTTTGTGCTCAGACGTTGGGTTTCTCAGGGCCAAACTAATACCTAAGAGTGATATGCCAGAGGGTTGGGAATTATGAGGTGCTTTACAGTGTACCTCATTGCACAGAAATTTTCTTGTGCTTGGTGTGTGACGTAGTGTCAATCTAACCTATTTTGTGACCAAGTTGTCTAATCACAGGGGTCTTCTTGAGGTGGCTAGTATTCTGTCAGATTTTAAATGCTTGTCTCATGCCCATTGATTTTTGCAGCTTTTTCACTCTGAGATTCCCATTTAGCCTTTACCTTATGTGCTCATTATCAGAAATCATCAGAAACCAAAATATCTAGAAATTGGGGAAGAGATTGAATCAGCAGACCTCAAAGCATAGATATTTATCCCACGAAAATGGAGAACTGCAGCTGCCACAAACAATTCCCAACATGGAATCTGGGGAATGATTCCAAACAAATGGGGAACCACAAACTTATGCATCAAGTGTTCCCAATATGGAGTCCAGGAACAATATCAAGAGCCAGGATTTAAACAATACTATAGCCTAAATTGGACACAGTCTAATCCCAGACATACTCTGTTTTTTTAGGTTGAACCCAGTCCAAGTTAGGCCGGCAACAATCAACAGTTCCCTATGTGGAACTTAAGGATTGGAGGGTGGAATAAACCAGCAGGCCCCAAAGAATGGGAGCTGCAGACTGATTCCAAGAAAATGGAGCGCTGCATCTGCTGCCACTAGTTCTCAAAGTAGAATCTGGGGAAGGATTTCAAGCAAGTGTGGAGATACAAACTAAACAAGGGGAAAAAATTCAGGGACTGGGGTTTTCCACTCAAAATAGAGAACTGCAGGAAACCAACTAGATTGGGAGCTCACCACAAAGAAAGTAGAACTCAAACCAAGAGGAATTCACCAATGGCTATGGGAAACAGGGCACCACATGCTGTGTTCTTCCATCACTGCTACCAACTGGTTAAAAAACAAAAAACTCAATCAAGTAAATTTGAAGATATAATTGGCTTTTTTAGGAATTCATGAATTGGTCAGCATGCCCCCTAGCAACTGGAAAGGCTAGAGTGATACAAAATGGAGGGCTACTATGGAAAGGAGGATAGAGCAAGGAAGTCATTAGTAAAAGAAAAGAAGGGGAATTCTGGGTCAGGAAATCCTTTGGGGGAAGGGAACAGTATGGGATTTTATTGCACAGCTTGTCTATTCTTCCTCTGGCACAGAAAGAGGGCTCCTGTGATAGGTTACCTCCACTTGTGCTGACAACAAAATTTCAGACTGATTAAGATTACATTTTTAGGGAAAGTCAAAACTGCAGTTAGGTTAAGTATTAAATCTGGTTCAGTATCATATACTTCATCATAAATGATGCCATTTTCGGCCTGTAGTATTCTTTTCAACACTGGGAAGTTTCTGTTGACATATCTTTAAGCTCATTGATTCTCTTATTGGCTGTGTCCACTCTACTGATTCTTAATTTCTGCTACGGTCCTTTTAATTCCTAGCATTTCCCTTTTATTCTTTCTTAGAATTTCCATTTCTCTATCTCCAATACTTACCTGTTTTTGAATGCTGTTTACATTTACCTATTATATATTAATGTAATGTTTTTTACATATTAATTGTAATTATTTTAAATTTCTTGTATAACAATTCTAAAATCTATCAACTACAAATTATCACTTGCCATGGGCTTTTGCTATCCACCCATCCGTTTGTACAAAGGTTAAGTCATGTGCTGCTATAACTGATAGCCTTCAATATGCCCTGAAAGGAGTTCAGAGTGGACAGCAGAAATGAGGTACTCTGTGCTTGGGGAAAAACTGGTAGGATAAGACTTCAGATAGTTAAATATCTTCAGGAGCCAATTTTATGAGCCCAATTCTTATATCTCCCCATATCCAAAAAAGCACTGAAATCCTCCATGGTGACAACTATTTCTTGTGACTAGCAGAAGCTTCATGAGACCAGGAGAAACCTTCTCGAAAAATATGTGTTTGGTTACATGTATTCTTCTCTTACCAAAATCACATATCTATTGACCCTTTCCCCTGCCTCACTGGAGTGGTATCTCAGAGCTATCTAAGGTGCTGCCTCCTGGGCTGCAGTCCTCATTTTGACCCCGATAAAACTTAACTTGCAACTCTCATGTTGTGCATTTTTTTAAGTCAGCAGTTTTATAGTGACCACGAGGATCCAGAGTAGACATCCTCCTTTGCCTGAACTATGTGAGGAACCAGAGTATTGGTACCAGCAACAGCCCCTTGTGCCCATCCACCTCCTTGGAGAGTTCAAATGATTTGGTAACTCTCTCCTGGTTCTCAGATCTCCCATATTGGTTGAAGATCCTGAGTTTTATTTGGCAATGGAACAGGTTACCTGTCCCCTTCCAGTTGAAAGATACTGCGGGGGGGGGGTGTACCCTGATCTGATACTTTTACAAGGAACATCATAAAGCCAGCCTCTAACTAACACCTCACCTAAAGTTATACACGTACAAAACTTATACTTGAGAGGACGTACTTAACTGGGGAAGCTATACTAAAGGAGATCTCAACCTAAAATTAACAAATCGGGGTTCTTTTGATATTTCAAAATTAATATTTATGCACACATAGTTAGAAAAAGTGGCCATAAGATCAAAAAGATTGAATGGAATGTTTACTTTGATTGCTATCTAGAAGCTTCTCTTGAAACTATATCAGAACAACAATAAAAAGACTGTTAGCAGTCCATCATCGACTGTCTCTTGCTCAAGGTATCCTCTTCTATCTGAATTACTTAGCTAGATGCTATCTTTTTTTTTCTCTTACAACCCTTCCAACTTCTGCTGCTCCACTCTCCCCAGCAAAGGGGGATTATGAAAACAAAAAGCTAAGCAATGTTCCGGTTTGACACCTGAGTCATTCTCTAACCATCAAAATGATGCTTTGCTTAATTTTGCCTTTTAAAAGGCTTAGATGAGGATTTGGCTACTCTAGTCAAAAAATTATCTAGGTTGTTCTGAGTTATATACTAACACTTGTTACACTGGCCTACCAAATTTCAGAACTAATTTTAAAAAAAAAGAAGGGCATCTACCAAAACTATGAAACTTCAATTGTGCCAGTTAAGTACACAATGCCAGTCAAGGTTAGCCAACCCCCAATCAGTTTAATTGTAACAAGTAGAGAAAGTTAGCCTGAAAAAAAAAATATATATATATATATATATAATGGTTGTCTGAGGAGGCCTTACAAATAGCTGAGAAAAGAAGGGAAGTTAAAGGCAAAGGAGAAAGGGAAAGATATATCCATATCAATGCAGAGTTCCAAAAAATAGCAAGGAGAAATAAGAAAGCCTTCCTCAGTGATAAATGCAAAGAATTAGAGGAAAACAATAGAATGGGAATGACTAGAGATCTCTTCAAGAAAATTAGAGATATCAAGGGAACACTTCATGCAAAGATGGGCACAATAAAGGACAGTAATGGTATGGATCTAACAGAATCAGGAGCTATTAAGAAGAGGTGGCAAGAATACACAGAAGTATACAAAAAAAAGATCTTTATGACCCAGATAATCACGATGGTGTGATCACTTACCTAGAGTCAGACATCCTGGAGTGTGAAGTCAAGTGGGCCTTAGGAATCACCACTATGAACAAAGCTAGTGGGGGTGATGTAATTCCAGTTGAGCTATTTCAAATCTTAAAAAATGATGCTGTGAAAGTGCTGCACTCAATATGCCAACAAATTTGGAAAACTCAGCAATGGCCACAGGACTGAAAAAGGCCAGTTTTCATTCCAATCCCAAAGAAAGGCAATGCCAATGAATGTTCAAACTATTGCACATTTGCACTCATCTCACACGCTAGCAAAGTAATGCTCAAAATTCCCCAAACCAGGCTTCAATACTACGTGAACAGAACACTATCAGATGTTCAAGCTGGTTTTAGAAAAGGCAGAGGAACCAGAGATCAAATTGCAAACATCTGTTGGATCATAGAAAAAGCAGGAGAGTTCCAGAAAAACATCTACGTCTGCTTTATTGACTATGCCAAAGTCTAGTGTGGATCACAAACAACTGTGGAAAATTCTTCAAGAGATGGAAATACCAGACCACCTTACCTGCCTCCTAAGAAACCTGTATGCAGGTCAAGAAGCAGCAGTTAGAACCTGACATGGAAAAATGGACTGTTTCCAAATCGGGGAAGGAGTACATCAAGGCTGTCTGTATATTGTCATCCTGCTTTAACTTATATGCAGAATACATCATGAAAAATGCTGGGCTGGATGAAGCACAAGCTGTACAAGATTGCTGGGAGAAATGTCAGTAACCTCAGATATGCAAATGACACCACCCTTATGGCAGAAAGTGAAGAAGAATTAAAGAGTCTCTTGATAAAAGTGAAAGAGGAGAGTGAAAAAGTTGGCTTAAAGCTCAACATTCAGAAAACTAAGATCATGGCATCTGGTTCCATCACTTTTTGGCAAATAGATGGGGAAACAATGGAAACAGCAAGTAACTTCATTTTCTTGGGCTTCAAAATCACTGCAGATGGTGACTGCAGCCATGAAATTAAAAGACACTTACTCCTTGGAAGAAAAGTTGTAAACAAACTAGACATCATATTACAAAGCAGAGACATTACTTTGCCAACAAAGGCCCATCTAGTCGAAGGTTGGTTTTTCCAGTATTCATTATGGATGTGAGAGTTGGACTATAAAGAAAGCCGAGTGCAGAAGAATTGATGCTTTTGAACTGTGGTGTTGGAAAAGACTCTTCTGAGTCCCTTAGACTGCAAGAAGATCAAACCAGTCAATTCTAAAGGAAATCAGTCCTTCATATTCATTGGAAGGACTGATGCTAAAACTGGAACTCCAATACTTTGGTCACCTGATAGGAAGAACTTACTCATTGGAAAAGACCCTGATGCTGGGAAAGATTGAAAACAGAGAAGGGGACAACAGAGGATTAGATGGTTGTATGACATCACTGACTTGATAGACGTGAGTTTGAGCAAGCTCCAAGAGATGGTGATGGTTAAGGAAGCCTGGCATGCTACAGTGCATTGTGTCGCAGAGTTGGACACAACTGAGTGACTGAACTGATCTGACTGAATGTATATATGAAACAAGTCTGAATTAGGAAAACCTGATTTTTGCTCCCTGTGCCTTGAGACCAGAGGACTCAGGGTCACTTATGTAGAGCATAAGAAAAAGAAAAGAGGGAATTAAGCCTTTAAAAATGTATTTTATAAACTGCATGCATGCTCAGTCGCTCAGTCATGTTTGACTCTGCGACTCCATTTTGTAAACTGGTGAATTTTATATTTACATATCTGTTGCTGTGTCTCCATGAGTATATATACGTCTCAGTATGTCTTTCTCATTGATGAGGTTAATTTATAAATAAGCTCTAATTTAATTGGCCTAAAAAAATTCAGTGGCTCAGTGGTAGGAATCTGCCTGCCAATTCGGAAGACACGGGTTAGATCCCTGGGTTGGGAAGATCCCCTGGAGAAGAAAATGACATCCCATTTCATTATTCTTGCCTGGGAAATTCCATAGACAGAGGAGCTTGGCAGGTTGAAAAAGAGTCAGACATGACTTAGGGACTAAACAACAACACCAAACAAAAGAAAAGTAAGTGCCTACAAATCAAACAATTCTAAATACAAGAGAAATTAAGCTAAATGAATTTCAGTTTCAGGTGAACTGGGAAGGATTCAATATTAAATTAGTACCTGGTATTTATGTTTAAGTTTGCTGATCTAACTAATATAGACATGTCTTAAGTCAAACAATATAATATTAAGTATAGTAATTTCATTGTGCTTAGATTTAATAAAAGTTAAATAAAATTTTGTTATATCTGTTACAAATTTGTTAGCAAGGAAAGTAAATCAATAGAACAAAGTTTTAAGGAAGGAAGACGTAAATGAGATAAGAGCTTTTAAATAAACTGTATTAAGAGTAGCAATGTTTCATTCTATACAGAATTTGGTAAACTAAATTTCTAGGGTTGTGCTAGATTAAGTTATGGAAGATTATTGAATAGCTATATCACTTACAAATAAAATAAGATACTGAAACATTAACTACTGATCACTGGCTTCCTCTTACAGAGAAACTAAAGGTATTTTGGACAATTAACGAATATGTTTGGTGCCATCTTGAAATGTTCTCTATAAGAAAGCAAATGTATTTTAGAAATTATCAATGATATTTATGCTCACCAATCTTAAGAATGCTAATGTAAAAGTTAGTTCATGGTTTCTTAAAGAAAATAAGGATGTGTATTTTCAGTAAAACAGACATGAGAAATTGAGTTGCATTTTATTGAGGGAAAAGGAAGTATGTCTGACTTACAGGTGACTGTTTTTAGATGGGCAAATTAAGGGATAGCTAGAGAAAGGTTTGTGGAAAGTGGATCCTGAGAGAAAAATGTTGTGCACAGTACTAAGTTTTCTTAAGATGCTTAACTGCTTTTGTTAACAGGTTTTAAGTTATTATATGTTTAAGTGATCTACTCCGTATTTGCCTTTGAAATTTTTTTTGCATAGCCAGAATAAGGTTATTTATTTATTTTTTAATTCTTTTTTTATTATAGCAAATTCAAGAAAGACTTTTTTAAAAACAATATTTTGTTGGTTCTGCTACTTTTGCTAAGTGAAAAACTATTTTTTTCCAAGTGACCTATGATACTATCTGACTAAGTGTTTTAAACCTTTTTGATATTTATTGACAAAACTTCCTAAAACAAAATTTAGTAAAGTTTTTGACCTTTAGGTAACTTTGGGATGCTTCAAAGGGCCCTTGAAACATTCCAAAGAGAGATATTAAACTAGGTTTAATTAGGTTAATTTGATACATTAAATTACATGGAAATTACATTAAATTACTCAGTATTGTCAAATGAGTAATAAATCTCAGGTTATATTGAAGGGTAAATGTTATTAATATAGATATTCTAAAATTTATATGAAGTTCCTAAAATTCTGACATGTTCTGGTAAATTGTTATCAGTCATAATTCTAGTTATTATATGAAAGTGTTGTATGTCACAGCAGTAACAAAGTTACTTTGTTAACTGAGTGGTAATCAGATTTTAAATGTGCCTTCTTAAATCTTTGTCATTATAGACAGTTGCAGTTTTATTCTGATTCCTTTGCAAAAATGCTTCCTGTTCAAGATGGATAACAGAAAGAACTTAAGGATAAATATAAATTTCTGACTTTCAGCCAGTAATGCTGAACTGGGTAAGAAATTAAAGAATCCTAATGGGAAAACCTGATGGCTTAGTAAAACTGTTAACAAAAAGAATTAATTACATAAGACTGAGTGAACTGGTGAAAATGGTTACAACTTTTATGCTTTCTGTCTGGAAAATTACTAGTTTGAAACTGTGTTTTATAGGTGTAATGAAAAGTTTCCCCTTAAACTAATTATGACACAGTAATTTGGTAAATTATACTTTTGTAAGCAGAATTGAAACATTTATCTTTCTTCTCTATCTACTCCCTCCAGAGATTGTAAGCTCTTAGGTTTCCAGCAGATTTATCAGATAAGTTAGGAAAGCTACCTCACCAACAGGTACAGAAATCTCAAGGTATTTTGAAGACATTATAAAGGGAGGAATTCACCTAGATCAGTAGGTGAAATATGTAATAAGCCCTTGGTTGGTGTGATCTTTCTAGCCATGAGATTTTTTTAAAGTTCAGTCTAAGGCTCCTTATAAAAAATTACAGTAAGGAAAAGCCTATGATAAATTATAGCTATATAAATTATCAGGCCAAGTTTTTTTGAGACCAGACTTATTTTGCAACAGATTAGTCTTAATTTGGATATATTTGGTAGAAATAGGGATAATTTTGGAAAGAAAAAGATTATGTTTCAGTGGATGTTAATTCCAGTTTTGTTGATGTAGGTCTGCATTTACTGACTCACTTCCTAGATAGTTCCTTGCTGTTATGCTATATTAATATAAAGTTAATTGAATTATTAAAAGGACACTCTAAATTTTGTTTCTGAAACTTATCTCAGTAAAGTTGGACTTGTAACATGGGATTATGTAGACTGGAAAAGACAATTTATAGGACTGTCTGAACTACAACTGCACTAGAATAAGAAGATGATGACATCAGAAGTAGACAGCTTACCCAAGATGCTGGACCTGATTTGTACAGTCATTTATAATGTTTTCTTGACTTCTTGCACCTTTGCATATAGATCAAATGTTTTCTATCATGGACACAATCCTGTACTAGTTTTTTTTTTTTTTCAAATCAATCCAATTGGTGGGTTTTGGCCAATTATTTGTGTCTAGTACTTCTATATTATCTTAGTGGATTTCTCCACTCCAAGGCTCTAAATGGATGACCCTCAAAAATTTTTCAGAAGAAAGTTCACTTCTATTTAGGCTATCTTAATATTACAAGGTCTATCTTAATATTACTTGGCCAATTAATACTAGCTGCTCTGACCCTGGCAATAAAATATGAATTTCTTCTAAGTTAGTCAAGTTCAATTAGAGCAATCAGGAAAACTTCAGCCAAGGAATTAAACCTCCCACAATTATGGAATTGATTTATGTGATTAACACCAGGCTGTAGTCATTTAAGATTTAAGGTCCCCCTTTATCTTAGGAACAATTAAATTATATTAAGGACAACCCTTCATGGATTACAGCCTTGTTGTGGCAAAGGGGCTTGTGTAACTCAATGACGCTATGAACCATGCTGTGCACGGCCACCCAAGACAAACGGGGTCAGTGAAGAGTTCTGACAAAACATGGGCCATTGGAGCCAGGAATGGCAAATCACTCCAATATTATTGCCTTGGGAACACCATGAACAGTATGAAAAGGCAAAAAGATATGACATTGGAAGATGAGCCCCTAGGTTGGAAGGTGTCCAATATGCTACTGGGGAAGAGAGGAGAAATAGTGCCAGAAAGAATGAAGAGGCTGGGGCAAAGCAGAAATGATGCCTAGTTGTGGATGTGTTTGGTGGTGAAAGTAAAGTCCAATGCTGTAAAGAATCATATTGCACAGGACCCTGAAATGTTAATCCATGAATTAAGGTAAATTGGATGTGGTCAAGCAAGTGATGGCAAGAATGAACATCAACATCTTGGGAATCAGTGAACTAAAGTGGACAGGAATGGGAGAATTTAACTCAGATGACCATTATGTCTACTACTGTGGGCAGGAATCCCTTAGAAGGAATGGAGTAACCCTTACAGTCAACAAGAGTTCAAAATTCAGTGCTTATGTGCAATCTCAAAAATGACAGAATGATCTTGTTTCATTTCCAAGGCAAACCATTCAAAATCACAGCAAAGTCTATGTCCCAACCACTAATGCCAAAGAAATTGAAGTAAAATGGTTCTATGAAGGCTTAAAAGACCTTCTAGAACTAACACCAAAAAAAAGATGTCTTTTTCATCACAGGGCATTGGAGTACGAAAGTAGGAAGACAAGAGAAGCCTAGAGTAACAGGCAAGTTTTGCTTTGGAGTACAAGATGAAACAGAGCAAATGCTAACAGAGTTTTATCAAGAGAACACAATGGTCATAGCAATACCCTCTTCCAACAACACAAGAGACAACTCGACACATGGACATCACCAGACAGTCAAATTCAAAATAAGATTGATTATGGTTTTTGGAAAAGCTCTTTACAGTCAGCAAAAACAAGACCAGGAGCTGACTGTGGCTCAGATAATCAGCACTTTATTGCAAAATTGAAGTTTAAGTTGAAGAAAGTAGGAAGAAAACCACTAGGCCATTCAAGTATAGCCTAAATCAAATCCCTTATGAATACACGGTGGAGGTGATCAATAGATTCAAGGGATGAAGAACTATAGATAGAGGTTCATGACATTGTACAGGAGGCATTGATCAAGACCATCCCCAAGAAAAAGAAATGCAAAAAGGTAAAATGGTTGTCTGAGAAGGCTTAACAAACAACTGAGGAAAGAAGAGAAGTGGAAAGCAAGGGAGAAAGGGAAAGATATACCCAACTGAATGCAGAGTTACAGAGAATAGCAAGGAGAGATAAAAGGCATTCTTCAATGAACAATGTGAAGGAGAGGAAAGCAATAGAATGGGAAAAGCTAGAGATCTTTTTAAGAAAATTAGAGATATTAAAGGAAATTTTCATGCAAAGATCAGCACAATAAAGAACAGAAAGGGCAAGGACCTAACAGAAGCAGAAGAGATTTAAAAGAGATGGCAAGAATACACAGAAGAACTCTACAGAAAAGGTCTTAATGACCTGGGCAACCATGATGGTGTAGTCACTCACCTAGAGCCAGACATCCTGGAGTGTGAAGTCAAGTGGGCCTTAGGAAGCACTACTACAAACTTAGTGGAGGTGATAGAATTCCAGCTGAGCTATTTTAAATCTTTAAAGATGATGCTGTTAAAGTGCTGCGCCCAATATGTTAGTAAATTTGGAAAACTCAGCAGTGACCACAGGACTGGAAAAAGTCAGTTTTCATTCCAATCCTGAAGAGCTATGTCAAAAATGTTTAAGCTACCTCACAATTGTACTCATTTCACATGCTAGCAAGGTAATGCTCAAAATCCTTCAAACTAAGCTTCAGAAGTGCATGAGCTAAATATTCCCATATCTACAAGCTGAGTTTAGAAAAGGCAGAGGACCCAAACATCAAGTTACCAACATCCATTGAATCATAAAGCAAGGGAATTCCAGAAAAAAAGCATCTACTGCTGCTTCATTGTCTACACTCAAGCCTGTGACTGTGTGGAACACAACAAACTGTGGAAAATTCTTAAGGAGATGGGAATACTAGACCACTTTACCTGTCTCTTGAGAGTGCTGGAGTGTCCTGTATGTTATACCCACTTGTAGGAGGCACCAGGATTAATGGAGGCTAGTAGCTCAGCAAATACTGAGGACCAAAGATGGAAGCCACATTTCACCAATCCCAGAAGGCCCAGTTGATCTTTTCCTTTCTAAGATATGATTCTGCAGAAAAGGTCCACCAAATATGTTCCATTGTCTTGTCAGGAAGGTTACGACTACCTAAAATACACCAGAACTAGTGTATAAATAGAATTGGAAGACTCTACAAATAAGAGAGAAGGTTGTTATCATTCTTTGAGAAGTGCTTAATCCCAAAAGACCTATGCCCCAAATCGTTTCCCCAGTGATTTACCTATGGCTCACCTCTAACCATCCCCTCTGTTTGAGGCTGTATCTTTAAACATTTCTAATTTTGGCCCACAGTAAAAATTTCATGTTATACAGTGAACCAATGAATGCTTTCACTTGTGTATCTATGTGCATGTATCTTCATATACATTTCCATGTACATGTGGATTGAAGCTTTTATATGACAAAATTGTTAAATATTGGCATTTTTATATTGTTTGACCAAATATAAAAGTTTCATTATCTTTAGTATGTGCAATCACTGTAATACTTTCTATTTATTCTATTTAATTTTTAAGAAGGGCCAGTTGTTGCTCATTTTGTTGATTTCATAATCATAATTACTAGTTTGTTGTGACCCACAGTTTGAAAAACACTCATAAAGACTCTTCTTAAAATACAGGAGTTTTCCCTGGGATAGATAATGCCACGAATTAAGGCCAGAGGTTTCTCCAGAGAATGTGCACATGACAGGAGTAGGGAGTGAGGGAGAAAGAGAGGGAAGGCCTGACACTATTTGGCCAAGTCAGAGTCTCTGGGAAGCCACGAAACAATGGAACTAGAGGGGTCCAAATCTGTCGTGCTACTCATGGAGAAACTGAGATACAGATAAGGAAATGACTTGCTAAAGGCCATACTTTAAATGTGTGACAGAGCCACAGCTAGAACCTGAGGCTCTTGCCCTGTAGTCTGGAGCATCTTCCTGCCAAGGAGAACTGTGGCAAGACAGGGCTTATTCCCACATAGCAAGCCCCGCAGACCAGAGCTGGCACAAAGTACTCACCCATATTTGGGTCCTAGTACATGGGCCAGAATGTACACGATTCTGTATGCCAGTATCAGCAGTAGCCTATTTGACATACTTTGGTATCAGCAACCCATTCTGCTGCTGACAGCTTCTGTCAGCAGAACCAGTGTCTAGTTACGTGCTCATCCTAGCTAAGAAAAAGGTGGGGAAGAGGAATGTGGCCCACATGCATAGCTGTTCCTCAAGCCAGCTCTCTGGTTTAGGCAGGGAAGATGTGGCACACAGCTCATAGAGCAGTTGTAGACAACAAAGAACCCGGAACTTTTCCTTTTTGACTGCCTTATTCTAGTCTTATTCTCTAAGAACAGCTAGAATCCATTGACCTGAAGTGTAAGTCCAGTATGACTTTGAATTGAGGCTTTAGCACTAGCCTCAAACAAGTGCTACTTGTTTCCCTTTTACAATTGTTGTGGTACTATTTTGGGTGCCCAACTATCGCCATTAAGTTTCCTGCCCGGGTCACCTACATTTTGCCTCCAGCCCAGGGGTGTAACTCAGGGAATATGAGTTTGACCAGGTAGCAGCTTGTTCAGTGATTTTGAACCTGACCAGGCAGCATGTTTATAAGGCCTAGATTCAGGACATCTGGATTCATCTTTGAGTAGTGGGGCTCTTAAGGATGCTACAAAATCCTTTCATTCAGTCACAAGGTTGAGGGAGAAAGATGAGCATCACAGAGGAGTTGCAGATCATTCAGGATTCTTCTATTAAGTGGTTATTAAAATGATACCAAAACCTCAACATTTTTCATTGAATTATTCTACATTTGGCTCAGGAAAACTTCTCCCTGGTGAAATAACACAAATCTCAAAGCCTGTAGCCTTTGAATGAGAACCATGAAATTCTGGGGAAAACTTCGAATTTTTTTCCAGCAAAAGCGAAGGACTTGAAGCCCTGCTCCTTTTGTGAGAGTCTAGGTAGTCCTCTCCCAGGGAAGGCCAGATGGGTACCTGATGGCATTTTTCACCTACATCCGCCTTCCTGGTTGTGGTATAATCAAAGACACATTGGAAGGTTTCACTATTTATTAGACAACAAAGTTGCTTAGTTGAGAGAGATTGCCTTATCAGGTGACTTTTCACTTATAGTGCTGCATCCACCTGAAAGGGACAGCTTTGTGTTCTTTGGGAACAACATGTAATGGGTCTGCCCAAAAAAGATGTGTGTTTTTTTTCTAACTAATACTGCATAGGCTAGGGCAGCACTGATGAGACCTAAAGAACTCTTCTTAAAAGAAATGTTCCAGAAGATTCTCTGGGCTGATCAGAGTTCCAAAACAGAGATCTCTGAAAACTAGACCTTTCCCTGCTCACTTACTTTAACCCTCTGGTGTTTTCTATTCCAAAGCTTTAAGTCTTACCTTCATGTTGATTTGTCCTTAATCCAGTTCTTCAGCCCTACTTTACTCTTAAACTTCAGAAAGATATCATCTAACTACCTACTATCTCCATCTGGAGAGCATTCAGGTACCTCACACTCAGGGTACTTTCCAAGCCACTAATCCTGCCAATATTACCCAACTGTGCTGTACATTTTCTATTTGACCTGAATATTCTCTCTCCACTCTTCACACACTACTCGGTTCCCTGAAACTTTGACCTGTAGATACTTACTGCCTTCCCTGATTCTCTTTCCTTCTCACATGCAGTTCAGAATACATGATCCCTCTCCCTCAGCTCCAATAGCATTCTGGGTGTGGGATGAACAGGTTGTATATGTGAATGTCCCTGTGCTGAAAAGTGATCACTTTGATGGCAGAAACCATGATATATTTATCTCTGTAGCTCCAGTGCCTATCAGAACATCTGCTGCATAATAAGTACACCAATGATTCTCAATTGATGTTGATTTTTTCTATCCCTTTTCTTTAATTTTTGGTGTGTGTGTGTGTGTGTATGTACACACATGTGCTAAAACAGTAGGGGAGTGGAGAATAAGTGTACTGAAGATCATGACAAATAATGAGAAAAAGTTTAAAACCAAGGGTCCAGAATGGAAAAGAACACTAAAGAAGAAAGTAAAAGGCGGAAAGGAGTTGAGATCTAAGGAACGTGTGTTATATGTCAGGCCTCTTATTCTCAGAGAAATTAAGTAATTTGCCAAAGGTCATAAGACTAAGCATCTGGGAGAAAGCTGAAAGGAAAAGTAAATGTTTGAGTGAGCTATGGAAACACAGATATGAAGGAAAGAAGTCAATATTTGGAATGGCAAAATGGTGCAGGTTCTGGAGTGCAAATAAGCCCCATGGGTAGAAGCTAGGCAAGGAATTTGGTAAACATTCGGATTCCTACATAACATTCTCCAATGATTCAGATTCAGTAGGCATAGGATGGGACTTGGGTTCCCCATGGTTCCTCACATGATGTTTATGCAGAGGGTCTATAAACCACACTTTGAGAAACACTGAGGTAGGCAGTGGGATCCACTGGAAGATTTTTAAAGATTTTTTTAAACTTATGAATTAATCAAATCTCAGAGATGGAAGAATCAAGAATCCCCTCTCCAATGCCCCTGGCAAAGGGCCTTCCAGTCTCTGTTCCCATCCCACTAATTAAGACCATGCCCACATTACAAGGCAGTCTGTCCAGGCTGTTGCTAGACTGATACCTAAATTATTAGAAAATTCATCTTTAAATTGAATCTAAATTTGCCTCTCTATTAACTGTCACTCATTTGCCCTAGCTTTGCTTTCTGGAGTAGCACAGGTCAAGCTTCTCTGTTGCATGCTAGATAGGCAGGCAGTCCCAACAGACAGGAAGTGATGGTGCACTGAGAATAGCTGCAGAGTGAAACTGAAATTCTCTGTAGGACTGAGTTACCACAGATAAGAAAGCAGCAGAGCTGAGGCTTAAATTCATAACATCTGCATTTTCTTTAGCAAAAATAACCCTTGTCTGAAGATCTAAAGGATTGGGACTAAGCCTTAGTTCTTCCCCTAAGTCACTGTGTAACCTTACCTTTTCCTGATTCTAGGTTCCACATTTGTAATACAATATGCAATAAAATACAGACCAGGGGCTTCAGCTAGATGACTATCAAATTTTCTTGGAGCTCATTCTTTCATTCAGTCCAAATATGGTCACTCAATAATCACCTCCTCAATGTCAGGCCCTGTGTGAGAAAGACACCATCTCTCCCTCACAAAGCTTCTACTTTAATGAGGGCAGAAGACCATACTAACCTGCCCTGAGTCTCAGGCAAAAAGGGAGTAATCACATGGCATCTATAAATCATAAATGTTCCTGAATCAAAACTCTTCAAAAGGACCCAGGGTGTGAAGGTAACTAGAGATACATCCTAATGGCTCTAGAGGAGACATAGACTAAGGATTTTGGAAGTGTTAGTCGCTCAGTCATGTCCAACTCTGTGCAACCCCATAGCCTGTCAGGCTACCCTGTCCATGGGGAGTCTCTGGGGAAGAATATAGGAGTAGGTTGCCAAGCCCTCTTCTAGGAGATCTTCCTGACCTAGGGATCAAACTTATGTCTTTTAGGTTTAGTGGGTTCTTTACCACTAGCACCCCCTGGGAACCCCAAGGATTTTGGAACGAAACAGTATAAAAGAAGTCAGGGAGATGACTGGGGACAGCAGATAAGAGGTATTAAAAGAGGGAAGAAAGGAAGGAAGAAGGGAAGGGGTAAGAGAGAGAGGAAGGGAAGTCTTCCTAGCCAGTATGTAGAAACAAGGTTGTCAATATATTATTTTCTACAGTCTTTTGGTCTTTGAGACCCAAAGGCATCATATGACTTGCCTGAGAATCTGACATGATTTAAAGGACCAAAGTGAGAGTCAACTCCAGCTCTATCACCTCTGTATTGTCATTGTTGTTCAGTTGCCTAGTCATATCCAACTCTTTGCAACCCCATGGACTATAGCACACAAGGCCTCGCTGTCCTTCACCATCTCCCAAAGTTTGCCCAAGTTCTTATACATTCCATTGGTGATGCCATCCAGCCATCTCATCCTCTGAATAGTGGCTTCCAGCAATTACCTCTGTGTAGTGGCTTCTAAAGACTTTGGGTAGTCCATGAGGTCCAGAGAAGCAATGAATATAGTATGCAGATAGGAAACTTCATCCCTTTTCCATGCCATGAATTTTCAGTAGCCAGTGTTATCCTATATGTTATTATTATCAGGTCTCAGCTGGCTCTCAATCAGTTCTTGATATAAGGCCTGCTAATAAGCCTCAGGCTGTTCCCTTGGCTCCTCCCAAAAGTATGAAACATGAACAATGGAAGCTCAAGCTTTGGGTCGGGTATTGGGAAGATATATGACAAGATCTGAAATGATCGTCATGCAGTAAATATGCCATTTTTATCCCACCGCTGAGGTCAGGAGCGGGGGCCGAGAGGAGTGACCAGTCACCTGAAGTCAGGGGTGGCAGCTGAGAGGAGCAACCCCACACCCAAGGAGAGGTGGCTGCTCGGGCACAGGAGGGCCAAGAGGAGCTATTCCACATTCAAGGTCAGGAGTGGTGGCTGGGCGAAGATACCACTGGTCCAAGGTAAGGAGCAGCCACTGCACTTTGCTTGAACAGCCGTGAAGAGATACCCCACGTCCAAGGTAAGAGAAACCCAAGTAAGACAGTAGGTGTTGCAAGAGGGTATCACAGGACAGACAGAGTGAAACCATAACCACAGAAAACTAACCAATATGATAACATGGACCATAGCCTTGTCTAACTCAATGAAACTAAGCAACACTGTGTGGAGTCACTGAGGACAGTTGGGTCATGGTGGAGAGGTCTGATGGATTGTGGTCCACTGGAGAAGGAAATGGCAAACCACTTCAGTATTCTTGCCTTGAGAACCTCATGAACAGTATGAAAAGGCAAAAAGATAGGACACTGAAAGATGAACCCCCCAGGTCAGTGGGTGCCCAATATGCTATTGAAGATCAGTGGAGAAATAATTCCAGAAAGAATGAAGAGATGGAGCCAAAGAAGAAACAATACCCAGTTGTGGATGTGACTGGTGATAGAAGCAAGGTCCAATGCTGTAAAGAGCAATATTGCATAGGAACCTGGAATCTTAGGTCCATGAATCAAGGCAAATTGGAAGTGGTCAAATAGGAGATGGCAAGAGTGAACGTTGACATTGTAGGAATCAGCGAACTGAGATGGACTGGAATGGGTGAATTTAACTCAGATGACCATTATATTTGCTACTGTGGCACGAATCCCTTCGAAGAAGTGGGGAAGCCATCATAGTCAACAAGAGTCTGAAATGCAGTACTGGGGTGCAGTCTCAAAGACGACAGAATGATCTCTGTTCGTTTTCGAGGCAAACCATTCAATATCATGGTAATCCAAGCCTATGCCCCAACCAGTAATGCTGACAAAGCTGAAGTTGACAGGTTCCATGAAGACCTACAAGACCTTTTAGAACTAACACCCAAAACACATGTCCTTTTCTTTATAGGGGACTGGAATGCAAAAGTAGGCAGTCAGGAAACACCTGGAGTAACAGGCAAATTTGGCCTTGGAGTACAGAATGAAGCAGGGTAAAGGCTAATAGAGTTTTGCCAAGGGAATGCACTGGTCATAGCAAACACCTTCTTCCAACAACACATGGACATCACCAGATGGTCGACACCAAAATCAGACTGACTCCATTTTTTGCAGCCAAAGATAGAGAAGCTCTACACAATCAGCAAAAACAAGACCAAGAGCTGACTGCGGCTCAGATCATGAACTCCTTATTGCCAAATTCAGACTTAAATTGAAGAAAGTAGGGGAAACCACTAGACCATTCAGGTATGACCCAAATCAAATCCCTTATGATTATACACTGGAAGTGAGAAATAGATTTAAGGGGCTAGATCTGGTAGACAGAGTTCCTGATGAACTATGGACAGAGGTTCATGACATTTTACAGGAGACGGAGATTGAGACCCTCCACATGGAAAAGAAATGCAAAAAAGCAAAATGTCTGAGGAAGCCTTACAAATAGCTGTGAAAAGAAGAAAAGCAAAAAGCAAAGGAGAAAAGGAAACATATTCCCGTGTGAATGCAGAGTTCCAAAGAGTAGCAAGGAGAGATAAGAAAGCCTTCCTCAGTGATCAATGCAAAGACATAGAGGAAAACAACAGAATGGAAAAGACTAGATATCTCTTCAAGAAAATTAGAGATACCAAAGGAATAGTTCATGTAAAGATGGGCTGAATAAAGGACAGAAATGGTATGGCCCTAACAGAAGCAGAAGATATTAAGAAGAGGTGGCAAGAATACACAGAAGAACTGTACAAAAAAGATCTTCATGACCCAGATAATCATGATGGTGTGATCACTCACCTAGCTCCAGAAATCCTGGAATGTGAAGTCAAGTGGGCCTTAGAAAACATCACTATGAACAAAGCTAGTGAAGGTGATGAAATTCCAGTTGAGCTATTTCAAATCCTAAAAGATGATGCTGTGAAAGTGCTGCACTCAATATGCCAGCAAATTTGCAAAACTCAACAATGGCCACAGGACTGGAAAAGATCAGTTTTCATTCCTATCCCAAAGAAAGGTAATTCCAAAAATGCTCGAACTACCACACAATTGCACTCATCTCACACGTTAGTAAGGCAATGCTCAAAATTCTCCAAGCCAGGCTTCAGCAATAGGTGAACCGCGAACTTCAAGATGTTCAAGCTGCTTTTAGAAAAAGCAAAGGAACCAGAGATCAAATTGGGAACATCTGCTGGATCATCGAAAAAGCAAGAGAGTTCCAGAAAAACATCTATTTCTGCTTTATTGACTATGCTAAAGCCTTTGACTGTGTGGATCACAATAAACTGTGGAAAATTCTGAAAGAGATGGAAATACCAGACCATCTGACCTATCTCTTGAGAAACCTGTCTGCTGGTGAGGAAGAAATAATTAGAGCTGGACATGGAGCAACAAACTGGTTCCAAATAGGAAAAGGAGTACATCAAGGCTGTATACTGTCACCCTGCTTATTTAACTTATATGCAGAGAACATCATGAGAAACGCTGGGCTGGAAGAAGCACAAGCTGAAATCAAGATTGCCAGGAGAAATATCAATAACCTCAGATATGCAGATGACACCACCCTTATGGCAGAACGTGAAGAGGAACTAAAAATCCTTTTGATAAAAGTGAAAGAGGAGAGTGAAAAACTTGGCTTAAAGCTCAACATTCAGGAAACTAAGATCATGGCATCTGGTCCCATCACTTCGTGGGAAATAGATGGGGAAACAGTGTCAGACTTTATTTTGGGAGCTCCAAAATTACTGCAGATGGTGGTTTCAGCCATGAAATTAAAAGACACTTACTCTTTGGAAGGAAAGTTATGACCAACCTTGATAGCACATTGAAAAGCAGACATTACTTTGCCAACAATGGTCCATCTTGTCAAGACTATGGATTTTCCAGTAGTCATGTATGGACAGTGAAAAAAGCTGAGCACCAAAGAATTGATGCTTTTGACCTGTGGTGTTGGAGAAGAATCTTGAGAGTCCCTTGGACTGCAAGGAGATCCAACCAGTCCATTCTAAAGGAGATCAGTCCTGGGTGTTCATTGGAAGGACTGATGCTGAAACTGAAACTCCAATACTTTGGTCACCTCATGGGAAGTATTGACTCATTGAAAAAGACCCTGATGTTGGAAAGGATTGGAGGCAGGAGGATAAGGGGATGACAGAGAATGAGATGGTTGGATGGCATCACCGACTCAATGGACATGGGTTTGGGTAGACTCCGGGAGTTCGTGATGAGCAGGGGACCTGGCGTGCAATTCATGGGGATGGAAAGAGACAGACATGACTGAGCAACTGGACTGAACTGAATCCCATTCTGTAATTTAGACACTACTTTGCCTGCAAAGGTCTGTATAGTCAAACCTATGGTTTTTCCAGTAGTCATGTATGGATTTGAGAGTTGGGCTATAAAGAAAAGTGGGCACCAAGGAATTGATGATTGTGAACTGTGGTGTTGGACAAGACTCTTGAGAGTACCTTAGACTGCACGGATTTCAAACCAGTCAATCCTGAAGGAAATCAACCCTGAATATTCAGAGAAGGGACTTATGCTGAAGCTCTAATACTTTGGCCACCTGATGCAAGGAACTGGCTCAGAAAAGACCCTGATGCTGGGAAACATTGAAAGCAGGAGCAGGAGGGAATAACAGAGGATGAGTGTATTAGATGGCATCACTAAATCTATGGGCATGAGTTTGAGCAAGCTCCAGGAGATGGTGAAGAACAGAGTGAAGCCTGGCATTCTGCAGTCCATGGGGTGGCAAAGGGTCAGGTACAACTGAATGACTAAAGAACAACACCTGATTCTTTGCTTGTGTACAAATCACTAATAGATCATGCCACTTTCTTCTACAGAACTTAAACACTTTCTCAGAAACATTATCTGTAAATGGATAAACATGGGAATGAAAAACTATATTTGCAACCCTGCTTAGGCCTATCAGATCATGCTGTTGAAAGTCATGTCTGACTCTGTAACCCCATGGACTACAGCACACCAGGCTTCTCTGTCCCTCACCATCTTCTAGAGTTTGCCCAAGATCATGTTTATTGAGTTGATGATGCCATCCTACCATCTCATCCTCTGTCACCCTCTTCTCCTTCTGCCTTCAATCTTTCCCCATCAGGGTCTTTTCCAATGAGTCAGTTCTTTGCATCAGGTGGCCAAAGCATTGGAGCTTATGCTTCAGCATCAGTCCTTCCAATAGGCAAACATCTGCTCCATGTTTGCAAAGCGTGTAGTTGAAAGTTTCAGTAAGTCTGCAGAGGCTCATTTAGCAAATGATTTTCTTTTTTACTGAGTACTGTCCTGAAAAGAACCAGAAGAGAGAGACATGAAAGTGTCCTTAGAGATTATCTAGTGTAACTGAGGCACTTATCCTACTTGCATTGAGAAGTTTAGTGCTTTAGCTTCCTAGAGGCTAGAGAAAAAGTGACATATAGTGGACTATATAATTTCCATATTTAATAAAAGAAAATGAGTTGTTTAGGAGTAACAAAGTTTCTCCTGGGTTAAGTGGAAAGGGAATTTATGCAGGAAAAATTTTATTAGATGCTTCATATGTTTCATCATTATGATTGGCATCTTGACATAAAATACTGTTTTTCAAATTTGTGACAACCTTATGAGATAAGAATTATTAGTTTTACTTTGAAGATGATGAAATTAATGAATGGAGAGGTAAATAATCTTGCCTTAGGTCAATAGCTAGTAAATGATAGAATCAAGATTTAATCAAGATTTGATAAATTTCATTGTAAAAAATCTTTCTAGCATAGTATGTTACCTCCAAAAGTAACACAAGGTGACATAATGAAATTTTGTTCCATTGATTCCACAAACATATGCTGAGGATGTTCTAGATGCCAGGCACTGTTCTAGTCACTGTAGGAAACAAGGTAAATAGAATTCTTGTAGTCATAGAGTTTATGATTTGGAGGTCAAGGGGTTAAGGAGGACACAGATAGTACTCAAAATATTTAAAATATTTTATTATAAATTTTGAAAGTGTTAGTAAGAGGGGAAAAGCATATCACTGAATTTGATAAAGTCTTTGAGGTTTGAGTTAAATCTGTAAGTGAAGGATAGGGAGAGTGCTAAAACTAACTCTCCAAGCTGATGGAAAATCTCATGTGAACATCCTGTGGTAGGAAGACCTGAAAAAAACTTTACTATGTCAAGAATATATCACATTACCTGTCTCTTGAGAAACCTGTATGCAGGTCAAGAAGCAACAGTTAGAACTGAACATGGAACTACTGACTAGTTCCAAATTGGGAAAGGAGTATGTCAAGGCTGTATATTGTCAGCCTGTTTGTTTAACTTCTATGCAGAGTACATCATGCAAAATGTTGGGCGGATGAATCACTAGCTGGAATCAAGATTGCTGGGAGAAATAGGAACAACCTTGGATATGTAGATGATACCACTTTAATGGCAGAAAGTGAAGAGGAACTAAAGAGCCTCTTGATGAGGGTGAAAGAGGAGAGTGAAAAAGCTGGCTTTTAAAACTCATCATTCAAAAGTGAAGATCATGGCATCTGGTCTCATCACTACATGGCAAATAGAATGAAAGAAAGTAGAATCAGTGACATTTTATTTTCATGGGCTCCAAAATCACTACAGATGGTGACTGTGGCCATGAAATTAAAAGATGCTTGCTCCTTGGAAGGAAAGTTATGACAAACCTAGACAGTGTATTAAAAAGCAAAGACATCACTTTGCCATCAAAGGTCTTTATAGTAAAAGCTATGGTTTTTCCAGTAGCCATGTATGGATGTGAGAGTTGAACAGTAAAGAAGGCTGAGCCCCTAAGAATTGAGGCTTTTGAATTGTGATGCTGGAGAAGACTCTGAGGGAGATCAAACCAGTCAATTCTAAAGGAAATCAGTCCTGAATATTCACTGGAAGTACTGATGCTGAAGCTCCCATACTTTGGCCACCTGATTCAAAGAGCTGACTCACTGGAAAAGACCCTGATGCTAAGAAAAATTGAAGGCAAAGGAGAAGGAGTGACAGAGAATGAGATTAATTTGAGGAATCCCTGGGAGACAGGGAAGGACAAGGAAGCCTGGTGTGCTGCACTCCATGGGGTTGCAAAGAGTTGAACAGGAGTTAGCACCTGAACAACAAAAATAATGTCAGGAGCACATAACATAAGGAGGAAAATGATAGGTGAAGAAGGCCCCATAGGCTTTGCTGAGGAGTTTGGATTTCATCTTTTGCACAAAGGAAATCAATGAAGAAATTTAAGCAAGTGAATAAAAATGATCCAATGTATATTTCAAGTAATTTTTCCATTATGATACATAGCATATGTGTAGAATGCTGCATAAACATAATTTGTGTAATCAATGAACATTTTTAGAATGAAATGCATATAACTGTCAGGACTGCTTTCTAGTTGCAGTGCACAGGCTTCTCATTACAGTGGTTTCTCTTGTTGTAGAGCACAGACTCTAGGCACATGGCCTTCAGTAGTTGCAGCATGCAGGCTCAGAAGCTGCAGCTCGCGCACTCACTCCAGAGCATGTGGCTTCAGTAGTTGTGGCCCACAGACTTACTTGCTCCACAGCATATGGAATCTTTCCAAATGAGGGATTGAACCTCTGTCCCCTGTATTGGAAGGCAGATTCCTATCCATTGTACCAGCAGGGGAGTCCCTCTAGTAATTTTTTTGCTCTGAAATGTTCTTCATAATATATTATTAGCTGTTCTTACTTTTTAAATTAATGTTTACATGGCATATGTTTCCCATGCTTTTACTTTCAACCTAGTGATGTCACTGTATTTAAAGAGAGTTTTCTAATGAAAATATTTCACTGGATAAGTTATTTTTTTCATTCTGGGAATATTTGTCTCAATTATATTTGGACTATTTACATTTAAGATAATTATTGATATATGTCTGTCATACTTTTTCCTGTTTGATTGCTCTGTTTTCTGTTCCCATTCTCTCTCTCTCTCTTTTAAACATTATTCTGGGTTTTTTGAACATTTTTTAGTATTCCGTCTTGATTTATTTGTAGTGTATTTTTTTATTACATCACTTTATCATTTTCTTAGTGGTGGCTCTAGATATTAATATATCTACATAACTTATCACAGTTTTCTGCTATTACCATTTGATTATTTCAATTTAAGTGCAGCAACTTTACTATCTTTAGATGCTTTTACCTTGTCCACTTTAAAAACATAATTTGTTAAGTATTTCTTCTGCATACATTGAGTACTATATCAGATTTTAGAATTTTTGGTTTGCTTATGAATATTGATTTAAGAAACTCATGAGAAGTAAGACAGCCTTCTATAGTCATCCCTAGTTTTACCCATTCTAATGTTCTTTCCTTTATGTGGTTCAAAGCTTTCTTTTGTCATCATTTACTTTATATGCAGAGAACTTTTACCCATTCTTTTAAGCTAGGTCTGCTGATGACAAATTCTCTCAATTTTTCTTCATTTTAAAATGATTTTACATCTGTGTATCTTTTGCTGTCTTGGCAAGGGTGGGATGGTATGGGAGAACAGCATTGAAACATGTAAATTATCATATGTGAAATGAATCGCCAGCCCAGGACTGATGCACGATACAGGGTGCTCGGGGCTGGTGCACCAGGATGACCCAGAGGGATGGAATCAGGAGGGAGGTAGGAGGGAGAGTTCTGGAAGGGGAACACATGTATACCTATGGCAGATTCATGTCAGTGTATGGCAAAATCAACACAATAATGTAAAGACAATAAATAAATAAATATATTTAAAAAAATAAATGTCTTTATTTTCCTTGCATAATGAAGTATAATAGAACTGGATATAGAAAACTAGATTGACAGTTATTTCCTATCAGTACTTTAAAATGTAACACTTTCTTTTGTCCTCCATTTCTTGGATCCCAAAGATACAAATGTTGGACCTTTTGTTATTGTCCCACAGGTCTCCACATATTCATTTTTCTTAGTCTATTTTCTCTTTGTTATACATCTTATGTGAGTTCTATTATCTCATCCTCATGTTTACTGATTTGATTCTCTGTCATCTCTACTCTCGAGCTTCCCTGATGGCTCAGCAGTAAAGAATCCACTTGCAATGCAGGAGATGTGGGTTCAGTCCCTAGGTCATGAAGATCCCCTGGAGGAAGGCTTGGCAACGACTCCAATATTCTTGCCAGGAAAATCCCATGAACCTGGTGGGCTACAGTCCATAGGGTCACAAAGAGTCAGATATAACTTAGCAACTGAACAACATGTCCATTTCTAATAAATAATTCAAAACATCTTAACAAAGTGTTTATATCAATTTGCATTTCTACCAGTAGTATATGGGAGTTCCCTTTATATTCTCACCATCACTTGTTATCAGGTTTTAAAATATTTTCCAACCTGACGGGCATGTCAGATGTGCAATTAAAAAAAAAATCTCCCCAGCTCAATGCAGTGGAAGGGGCAAATGGAACACATCTTAAGCAGCAATTTTATGAATGATATAGACATACTTTTTATTTTATCTTGGATTGCAATTACAACAAAGAACATGCTGGGGAAACAGAACTAAGAAAAGACATTTTGGCCAATGGAGGGGAAAAACGAGGCAGTTACAAACCAAAAGGCCCAAAAATGTCTAATGGTGGGGTTCCTAAATTATGAATTGAGGTTCTTCAGGGTACCACCGTGAACTCACAGGGGTGTGTGACATATTTTAATTTTTTGAGGGAAACACAGTAGTTCTTGACATCTTTAAGACATCCTGCAAGCTACTAGCTTGAGGTAGTTAAAAATTTCAACATTTTATTGTGCGATATTCCTTTTCATGGCTGTCATGATAAAATCAAGTACTGTATGAAAATTCTATGGAACATAAGAATCCTTATGGAAATGGACGTAGTGATATCCAATCTGATTCAAAGATATGAGAAGTTATGCACTGCCTAAAATATGATTATTTAAAATGAAATAAAATTATATATTACTGTATATGAACGTGTGTATTAATATTTTTCTTTTAATGTATGTGTATCATTTCCAAGTAGCTACTAAGTTATTAGGGCATGAATACTTTTTGACTTGTTTGAATTTGACTTTCTAATAAATGGGACTATTTGATATTTCTTTTGGCTTACAGACACTATGAAAAAAAAATAATGAGATGCTAAGGACATCGGTAACCAAGAAAGCTTGGGAACTTCTGATATAATCTGATGAATGAAGAGAAATAGATGGGAAAATGCCCTAAATGCTTCCTCTCTTGCCTATCTCCCTGCTGTGTTAGGGGTCACAAGACTGCCTGGAGCTTCCTTTAGGTTCTCTTTTCCAGTCTCTGACTTCTCAGTGCTGGGTGGGGGAGGGAGCATGAAAATAGGGGATCTGAATAAGAATTTCTATATTATCTGATCTGTCTCTAGATTAACCTACATTTTCAGCTTATTTTTGGAGAAGGCAATGGCACCGCACTCCAATACTCTTGCCTGGAAAATGCCATGGACGGAGGAGCCTGGTGGGCTGCAGTCCATGGGGTCCCTAAGAGTCAGACACGACTGAGTGACTTCCCTTTCACTTTTCACTTTCATGCATTGGAGAAGGAAATGGCAACCCACTCCAGTGTTCTTGGCTAGAGAATCCCAGGGACGGGGGAGCCTGGTGGGCTGCCGTCTATGGGGTTGCACAGAGTCAGACATGACTGAAGCGGCTTAGCAGCAGCCACAGCAGCAGCAGCTTATTTTATTAAAAAAAAGGCCCACAAAAAAGTGATTACAATCAGAATAAGAATTGTCCTCTAGTTGATTGTAAGAAACTGAAAGTCGTTCAGTCGTGTCTGACTCTTTGCAACCCCATGGGACTATACAGACCATGGAATTCTCCAGGCCAGAATACTGGAGTGGGTAGCCTTTCCTTTCTCCAGGAGATCTTCCCAATCCAGGGATCAAACCCAGGTATCCCGCATTGCAGGCTGATTCTTTACTAGCTGAGCCACCAGGGAAGCCCAATAGTGGAGTGGGCAACCTACCCCTTCTCCAGTGGATCTTCCCAACCCAGGAATCAAAATGGGATCTCCTGCATTGTAGGTGGATTCTTTACCAACTGAACTATTAGGGAAGCCCCAGTTTGTTTTTTTTTTTTTTTTTTTTAAGAAACTCATATTCTAAATGCTATGCTTAACACAGGTAAGTAGGTAGGTAGGTAAGTAGATAAATAAAAAGATAGATAGAAATGGAGGTTCTATAAATATATAGATTCATAATTATGTATAGAGGAAAATATTAAACATTTTTATTAAGAAGGGCAAGAAAGAAAACTCAGAGGCTAAATAATAATAGAATGTTAAGGCAGTAGGGTATCTAGAGAACTTCTGTCCACATTTCAGATGAGATCAGCAAATATTTAGGCAGATTCTAATGGGGTAGTGGGGCACAGAAGCGGGACCTAAGTCCTTGTTTGCTAAGGGAACAAGCATATAACAAAAGTTCTAGAATTGCCTTTCTTTTGTCATATGGTCTTGCTTTACATTGGTATTTCAAAAATCTCTTCATCAAAGTCTTAGCAAGCAAAATATCATATATTAATCTATTTTAAAAAGTTAGAAAGTTTCCACTTGAAGAGAACATGATCAAAGGAAGTTGCTATGTTTCTGGGAGATTCTGAGACCAAGGAAGGCAAAGAATGTTTCAAGTATACATACTCAGGACTAGAGCACATGGATCTACTAAAAGGCCAAAGCTCTGTCTAGTCAATCCAAGAGTCCTGCCTATACCTCCTAGAAGCCAGAGTCAGGAAAACCATAATATGAACTTGTTTTCTGAATTTTTTTAGGCTGAGGAACTCCTCCAACACAGGCAGCTTAGCTTTTGCATCTGATTTCAGGCCTAGTGCCAAGCTTGAAGGGATGGGAAATTTCCCAGACCTGTCTGCAGCTCTTGGCTTCACTAAGAGTTCAAGCAAGGGAAGGGACTGGTGAACCCCTTGGTGTGGCTGGGATTTGAAGCCCATCTGGGAGGCCTGCTGAAATGCTAGTTCCTAGCTGGCCCTAGAAGGAAATAAGAGAAAGGAAGAAAAGTAGTGAGTAAGGCAAGGAGGCAAACAGGCAGGGGGTTGGTTTCTCCAACTGTCCCTCCCAGCAGGCACTGGCCAGGACCATTAGGCCCAGCACTCATGGCCTCAGGGAGGCTGGAATCTGAGGATTGCTTGCCGGCTGGATTTTCTCCCCCCTCCCTTCCCCTCCTTCTGCTCTTTGGGTTATGGTGACCCGAAATCATCTCTCACAGTGAGTTCTGAGGCGGCAGTGTCTGAGAATAGCTCACACAACAGCAGCAGTCTTCGCCACCCTCTGAAAAGACAGGCAAGGGGAAAACTGTGGTGCATTCTGCCCACCCTGCCTCTAAGTGACTTGGGGGGCTGAGCACTAGGGGTTTGAGAAATCATGAACTTGTGTTCCTTGAAGTTATTTGATGTTGCTTTTGGCTGCATTCAGGAAGTTAAAAAGCACATAAAAAAATGAAGCTAATAAAACTGCAGGGATAGGGAATGGGCCAGACACAAGCTGTGGGCTCCCAGAGCAGCTCTGACTGAGCTCTCAGGCATGGCTGGCTCACCATTCTTCCAAGGTGCTAGTTTGGGTCAGGCCAGAGTCAAATGGCAGAAATTAGTCAACTTTGGTGGCCTACCTTATTAGAAACTTTAACTTCATACACAGGAAACAATGAAGGGCACAGGAGGTAAACCTTTAGGCTTCATTTCTGGCATCTGTGGGTATAAGACTAAGGTTTCTTTCCTTCCAGGCAGCATTTACTCCATCCAGACTGGAACAATCAGGGTGCTTCTGCCTGTCTGCCTACCAGGGGTCTCTAGATGAAGAATAAGAGTGACAGCTGGTCTTACCAGGGATAGTGGCATCCAGATGGGAATAAGACAGGGAGGAGTCTGGACCATGGCATCTGGTCCAGGTCAGAGAAGGCAGCTTATTCAAGCAGATACTGAGAAGCTGAGAGATCTATGGAATAACAGTGAAAACAGGAGTCATCAGTACCTGCTCCTTGATTATCTAAGCTGAGGCATGAAAACTAAAAGAATGCTTAGTGTGAGTGAAAGTTATCTGTAATTGTCTCCTCATCTCCACCATAAGTTATGGCCTATGATTATATGAAACCAGAAGGGGACGTTTTGCTACATAGGCCTGACTGAAGTGGAAACTGAAGGTTAGGCTTTCCCAGAGGTGTTCACAGTGGCAAGGGCATTGGATTTGGAGCCAGGAAGCCAAAATCTCTCTGTTGCTTCTTAACTATGTGACTTTTCATAAGTTTATCACATTCCTATCTGCCATAGTTTTATCATCTGTAAAGTGATTATGACAAAGGATTAGATGGTTGAATGGCATCACCGACTCGATGGACAGGAGTTTGAGCAAGCTCCTGGAGTTGGTGATGGACAGGGAAGCCTGGCATGCTTCAGTTCATGGACTCTCAAAGAGTCAGACACGACTGAGTGACCAAACTTAACTGAAAGTGGTATAAACTGAACTGAAAGACCTTTGCACAGATTAAATGAGATAACAAATGTAATGTATTTGGCTATGTTCAGAATATGCTCAGCATTCTACAAATTCTAGCGCCCTCTCCCATATTTACTAAAGTCTAGACTAAGGGCATGGTAATCCAGTCCAGTGTTCTTCTCTGAGAATCCTATAGACAGAGGAGCCTGGCAGGCCACAGTCCATAGGGTGGCAAAGAGTCGGACACGACTAAAGTGACTTAGCATGCACCATCACTAACATGGCCACAAATGTTGGTAAAGAAAGTAGAAATCTGGAGGCCTAGTAGAGCCCCAGAAAGAATCTTTCCCATAGTGATTCCAAAGAGTGGAGTAGAGCCAGGGAAGAGGGAGGGAGAAGGATTTGTGCCAGGTATCAGAAAAACTGAATGACTCAGAACCAGACAACTCCCAACTGATGTAGATCAATGACACTTTCTGTTTCAGTATATAAGTGGTAAAGATTCTGAGTAGGAAATAGGTGACCTCTCAGCTGAATTGGACATTCTTATAGCTGCCATCTCTTTTCCACTTCCACTTGAGGATGGCCTTAACTCTGGTAATGTTTCCATTACCCTAACACCCATCCTATCTTCAATGTGGCAGGGGTTACCAGACTCTTGCTCCACTTGTCCAACATAAGAACAATTTGACCCAAAGCCCAGACCACCCAGCAGCAAAGGGTAAGAGGTGTTATAATCTTGGGATTTACTGTACTGCCCTCTCCTGGTCAGCAGGAGAGAGGGTTGCATTAAATTCACTTATTGCTGAGAAACCTCAATGATAACATTGTGATATTATTTTTAGTTTCCAGGAAGGGAAACTAAGGCTTATAAAGTGACTCATCCACTGTTATCTGATGATGGAACAGAGACTAGAAGATGGGTATGTCTGACTCTAATGAAGACTTCTTGGGGAGAAGTGAAGGGGAGCCAAAGAGAAGACTCCATATGGAATTAAAAGGTAGGAAAGGCATCTCCCCCTTTTCTCTTCAACAGTTGGCTTCCTAAGTCATTATTTACAACCTCCCCTTTGGCCAAAGTTTTGGTGGGCAAATCTAGGGCCTCTTGCACTGACAAGGACACATTCTGCCACTGTAGTGACACATGTGTATAGGAAGTTCAAGCCAAACTTCTGACTATTAAAAACTAACCTCTAGTTGAGTGGTTCACTCTCCCCCTGTCATCTTCCAAGAAATATGGCTACTCATTGTAGGTTTGGATGCCACCACCAGAATTTTGGCTAGAACTGCGCCTCAGGCAGCTCTTCCAACTCTGATTTCTATTCTATCATTTCCAGTTTGCTTGTTCCAGCGTTTTCTCTTGAATCGTGTTTTACCCAGACATCTGCTCCACTACTTCCTATTCCATTCTCATATCATTCTTGCTTTAACCAGCATAATCTTTGCCCCTAAAGGCTGAAGCCTTTCTCATTGGAGTTTTCTGTCCAGTGTCCCTCTTAGGATTCCAAGCTCTCTCCCTTCAGCTGTCTTAGTTCCAAACTCTGTGCCCTTCTGCTTGTTGGTTTCTCTTTCTTCTTTTCCTTCTGGGCAACATTTACTTCATCTAGGCTGGAATGATCAAAGTGCTTCTGCCAGCTAGCCTGCCAGGGAACTCTAACCAGGAATAAGTTTCAATTGCTACATTATATTTCTTAAGGATACCCCAGTTTACACGTGATATACTGAAATGCTAATCTTACATCAGAAGGAATTCCCTCACCCCCAGTCCATGTGTATACAGGGAAGCTAATATTCTGAAAACTATTATGGGGTAGAGGAAGCCCACTTCTGTTGCTTTAAGACATCAAAAAAAAAGACATAATGTGGAGTTGGGCCCTTCTATAACTGACTATCAAATTATGATGCAAATGGGTTAGTGACAATTACTGCAGTAAGAAGTGTGTGTTGAAATCATTATGCTTCAAAATGAAATATTTGTATGACATTTTTTCTCCCATTTCCAATAAAATTAAGAGCTTTAGGATCTAAATGCTATAACCTTCAAAAGATACAGTCTGAGCATGGAAGTGTTTGCCTATGCACCGGAATAAAGCTTATAAATTAGAATCTGTCAGTCAGAGTTCCCCATGGAAAGGTTATGCTGTACCTGAAAAATGTGTACTACCTAATTAATTCCAGTCTGGATTGTGGGTGTTGAAGCAAGATAATATGGTGGGGGAGGAGATCAGGCTCAGACCTTCATTTAAGGCTGATTTCTTCATGACTTAATCACAAGAGTTCCAGGGTCCCCAAGACCTTGGTTATGTGGGCCTGGTGGGAAGAAGATAACCTAGGGGAAGACTATCTTGACTGCAATTTTAGGGCCCAGTAGATACAGGTAGCCTGCTCAGGACAAGACAATTCAGGGAAGTATTGTAGGCTACTACACATCTTGCATGATAAGTGATGCAAGATCTGGCTGGGGGTAACATATGGGAAGAATGGAAGGCAAAGGAGTGAAAACTACCCTAAGAGGATGAAGGCTAGATTGGGAGGTAGCTATGAGCATGTGTTCAGAGTCCCAGGCCTATAGATGTATGAAGCAAGACAATCAGGCAAGAGGCCAAGATTATGCATTAGACAAGCATGAGGTAAGGGGACAGAATACTGAATCTTAAGGGTTACACAGATGCTTCTTACTCCTCACCCACCAAGTGTCAAATTCAATTAGCAGCAAAAGACTAGTGGAAGTGGTAGATATAACATAGTAACCCAATGTCAGGTCTCAGTTTGAGGAGTATAACTTCTTTTCAGACTGCATTCACTGAAGGTAATAAAAATTCTAAGACTCTTTTCTCCCTTGATCAAGACTGGCTAAATACTTGTGGCAGTAAGAGGTCTGAGAATGAAGTCAAGAATGTGGCAAAATTTGTTTGGAAAATTGGGCAGGATGGGAGCTAGGGCTTATACGACACCTGGCTATTCCTCTCCCTTCCAATCTTTCTTTACACTTATGTTCCACTGCTACTCTCAGATTTAGCTACTGCTACTCTTGGGGATGGATAGTGATCATTCTCAGCCCAGAACAGTGAAAATAGTATGAATTATGGAACCAGACACAAATCTTCATTCTCATATGCAATTCTTGTCATGCCTCTTTTCTTCAATGAACTTCAACTCTCAGTTCAGATTCCTTGTCTGTAATGTGGGGATAATAGCTCCTTATTTCTTTGTAAATTTGATGTGAAGAGTCAATGAAATTATGCATAATGAAACTGAGCATAATGTCTGATATATGTGGTTTCTCTATAAATATTTGCTAAATTGAAATATTTGGAGCAATGTTGAAGATCTCTTTGATGTAGAGATTGGCCCTAGTACAATTCAAAGCTAGCTACATTCTTTGGATGGTTTTGCACAGGCACCTAGTAGAAATTGGCAAGATTCTAAAAGACAGGACCTAGGAGAGCTCACAGCTGAAGACTAAGGGGAGAGAGAGATTGGAGAGGGAGTAAGACTGAACGGAGAGGGAGTAAGACTGAATGGGGAGAGTAGAATAGAGCAGTAAAATGAGAAAGAAAAAAAAACAACATCAAGAGAAGGGAAAGCAATAGAGAGAAAGAAAAAGGATTGATAGGAAAAAATAAAGGAAAAGAGAGAAAAAAAGTGGGAAGGAGATAGGTGGGGCAACTGAGAGGGAAGGGGACAGATAGGAAAAAGAGACAAAGACAGAATGAAAGATAAAATGAGAGAAGGAAGGATAAGGAAAGTGAATGAGGGCCAGGAACCAACTAAATTAATTTGCCATGTGGGCATATATCCTGAACCCTAGAGAAGAAATGGGTGGAAAGTGAGTCATTAAAGGGATTTTGACAGAAGGCATGTTGTAGGATTTTCATTCATATGGTGATATAATTGGGTGGCAGTAATCAAGAGAAAATAGTATTTGCTTAAGGACAGACATATAGAGCTATGGGATAGAATTGAGAGTCAAGAAATAAACCTTTAAATATATTTTCAGTTGATTTTTGACAAGGATGCTAAGTAAATTCAATAGGGAAAAATAATCTTTTTAGGAAACGGTGCTGGGACACCTCGATATCCACATACAAAATAATGAAATTGGACTTCCATCTCACACTATGTATAAAAATTAACTCAAAGACTTAAAGTTAACTGTTCAAACTGTAAAATTCTTAAAAGAAATGATAAGCATAAATCTTTGTGATCATGAATTAGGGTAATGATACCTTAGATTTGATGCTAAAGGCAAAGGCAACAAAAGAAGTAATAAAGTGGACATTATCACAATGAACTTTTGCATTTCAGGGGCACTGTCAAGAAAGTGAAAAGACATTCTACAGGATAAGGGGAAATTTTTTCAAATCATATATTTGATAAGGGCCTTATATCTAGATATTACAATTCAATAATAAAAAGACAGGTCAGTTTGAAATGGGCAGATAATCTGAATGAATGTTTTTCAAAAGAATATGTATAAATCGACATCAAGCACACAAAAAGATGGCCAATACCATTAACCATCAAGGAAATTCAAATCAAAACCACAATGAGCTACTACTCCATACTCACCAAAATGCCAATGATAAAAAGAAGGGTAATGGATGCTGGTGAGGATATGGAGAATTTGGAACCCTTATATACTGTTGGTGGAAATGTGAACTGTTGCAGCAACGATGGAAAATAGGCTGGCAGTTGCTCAAAATTTTCAACAAAGAGTTGCCATGTGATTTAGCAATTTCATTTATAGGTATATACTCAAGAGAAATGAAAACAGATGTCCACACAAAATCTTATACATAAATGTTGTTAGCATTCATCATAGCTGCCAAAAAGTATACACAGGCCAATTATCCATCAACTGATGAACAGATAAACAAACTGCAGTTTGTCCATGTAATGAAATCCTATTAACAATAAAACTAATGACATATTGATACCTTCTTCGATATGGATGAACTTTGAAAACATTAAGCTAAGTGAAAGAAGTCAGTCACAAAGGACAAATACTTTATGATTCCATTTACATAGACTGTACAGGGTAGGTGAATCTATAAAGAGAGAAATTAGATTATTGGTTGCCTAGGCTGGAGGGACAGGGTATGGGGAGATAAGATGGTCATAGCTAAGAAGTATGGGGCTTCCTTTGGTGCAATGAAATTGTTTCATATCTGTGTCAATGGACCCACAACTTAGTGAATCTATTAAATCTACCGAATTATATGAGAGAAACTTATGGTATGTAAGTTATATCTCAATAAAGTTATTAAACAAGAAAAAAAGCAATCATACAGCAGGCTGATTTTCACCAAAGGGCTATGGTTTCCTGACCCTTGGGTTAGTCCATGGATTATTTTCAAAAATGTTTTACACGTGCTTTAAAAGAATATACAGTCCCCAGTGTTGAGTCTAAAGCACTACATATGACAAAAAATCTTTTTGTTTAATTTTGTGGCTCAAGCCTTATACTTATTATTATCCATATTATGTTTTAGTCTCTTTAATCTGTCAATTTATGACTGAAATATGTTAAAATAACCTACTATATATTAAGACTGTTAACGTAGTCATTTCACATTTTGCTTTATGTCTTTTGAGGCTTTTTTATGAGAAGCATATAAATTTTAAGTGATGTCATCTTCCTGGTAAACTGGACTTTTTATCAATACAAACTCATCTATTTGTAGTAACATTTTGTCATACAATTTTGTCTATCAATAATATAAATAAATAAGATTTCTCTGGTTGGTATTTGCCTAGTGTATATTTTCCATTCTGTGACCATCACATTTTTTGATTATTATTTTCAAAAATATTATGTAGATATTCGAATTAATAAAGTCTAAAGTTAAGGAGCAAAATTCAGCATCCATTCATGATAAAAGCTCTTAAAAAATTAGATATAGAAGAAATATATCTCAACATAATAAAAACTATATATGACAATCCTACAGATAATATTGTAATCAGTGGTGAAAGGTTGAAAACATTTCCTCTAAGATCAGGAATGAGACAAAGGTACCTACTGTCACCACCATTTTTCATCATAGCACTGGAAGTCCTAACCAGAGCAGTCAGGCAACAAAAAGAAAGAAAATGCATCTGAATTGAAAATTAAGAAGTAAAATCGTCTCTATTTGTAAATGACATGATTTTCTATATAGAAAACCCTAAAGACTGAACCAGAAAGCCACTGTATCTGATCAAGATAAAGTTGCAGGATATAAAATTAGCATATAAAATCAAAATTTCTATACACTAACAAAAATCTGGAAAAGAAATAAAGAAAACAATCCCATATACAAATCATTAAAAGTAGTATTGGGATTTCTCAAAAAATTAAAGGTAACATTATCAGATGGTCCAGCAATTCTACATGTGGGAATATATCCAAACACACTATGTTGAAGAGATATCTGCACCCTAACATTCATAGAGGCATTGTTTAGAATAGCTAAAATGTGGATAAAGTTAACTGTTTATTGACCGATAAATGGATTAAACAGTTGTGGTATATATAGACAATGGAATATTATGCAGCTACAGAAAATCCTTTGTGACAACATGAATGGACCTTGAGGGCATTATGCTAAGTGAAATCAGTAAGACAAAGACAAATACATGACACTTATTTGTGGAATCTAAATAAGACAAAACAAGAAACAAAAAAAGGCAATAAAACAAAACAAAAACCAACCAAACTCAAAGAAAAAGAAATCAAATTTGTGGTTACCAGAGGCAGCGGGTGAGGGGAAGGGAAATTGGATGGAAGTGTTCAAAATATATAAACTTCCAGTTATAAGGTAAATAAGTACTGGGGATGTATGACTATACTATGACTACAGTAAGATTGCTGTTTGGTATATTTGAAAATTGTTAAGGGAGTAGACCTTAAGAGTTCTCACCACATAAAGGAAAAAGCATTTTTTAGTATCTATATGAGATGATGAATCTTAACTAAACTTGCTGTGTTAGCCATTTCACAATATATGAAACTCAAGTTATTACACTGTACACCATATGCTTACAGAATACTGTGTGTAAATTATATCTCAATAAAATTGGAAAAATAAAATAACTGGATAAAAATAAAGTTAGTGAGTATCTTTATCTTCTTTCTTAGCAAATTAAGGACTTAGCTTTTATAACTGTAATAACTCCCTATCAATATATAGGCAGTTTTCAAAATATTTAATTCTATCTTGTTATTTTCTCACACTATTAGTTAGAAATCACAGTATTTTTTTTGCTTATAGTCAATGTATGTTTAGATTTATCCACATTTATGAATACCTTTGCTCACTATTAACTCTAGGGTCTCAGATCTTCTATCTAAGATCTTTCTCCAAATATCTGAAGTACGTCACTTAGAATTGCCTTTATGGAAGAGATGATTTAAAACATTTTTATTTTAACTTGAACAATAGTTCTGCTGGGTAGAGAATTCTCTCAGTATATCAAAAGTCATTTACCACTCTTTTCTGCTACCATTATTATTACTCATACGTTAATATAATTTGTTTTTAATGCTTTGTTCAAGTTTTCCCCTCCTCACTGACTGATTTTGTAATATTCTTTCTCTTTGGTCTTCTATATTAACATCACTGTGATGTGTCTAGTGTGAATTTCTTGTATTTATCTAGCTTGGGATTTGTCAGGATTGTAGGTCTTAAAGATGAATATATTTCAACAACGTTGACAAATTCTCAGTTATTTTGTCTTTGAATATTGCCTTTTTCCTGCTCCATGATTGTGCTCTGGAATTCTAGTTAGATATATATTAGGTTTATCTGCGCTACCATTTTATCTCCTAACTTCTCATAGTTTCCATTTTCTTTATGCTATATATTATGGATAATTTATTTGCATCCATCTTCCATTTCCCTAATTCTCTCTTTAGCTGTATGTATGTATATATATATATAAAATGCACATATATATGTTCTCTAATTTATCAGTATATATTTAATTCTAGTATTCTCCTTTTTAGTTTGAGAGATTCTACTTTATTCTTTTTCTAATATGCTTTTTTCTTTATACTCTCTTCTTCCTTGCTTTTATTTTATAAAGACATTTAATCACTTTAAGTAAATTTTATATTCTAAATGTGATGGTTTTATATTTTATGGTCTGTGAGTCTGATTATGATGTTTGTTGTTTCTGAAGGTTGCTACACAGGGTGTCTTGTTTCTTTGTATATTTTGTAAATTTTGACTGTGAGATGTTAATTTTATTTGGAATTTTATGCATAGAAAATTTTGAGGCTTAAATGAAAGTTGCATTCTTCTATAGAGTATTTGCTTGTGCCAAACATCTACAAGAACTGCCAATCAGGGATCTCATCTTTTGGTTTTTCAGATGTCATTAGTATCTTGAATTAGGACTAAAAACTTTATGAAGGTCACTTATGGTTATAAATTCTTATAAGAGGTTTATCTTTCTCCTCTACCCAGTGCCAAGATCAAGCCAAGCAGGTTTCCTTGCTATCTCCTTCTGTGAAGCAGATTTAATTCTTCACTTTGAGAATATAGCCTTTGATAATACCAGCCTTTGTGGAAGTCTTCTACAACACTCCTCATCTTGGGAAAGCTCTAGCCTTTATCTCATTTTCCTCACCTCTTACAGTCGTCAATGTAGAAATTCAAATTTGGTTTTGATACTCAATTACTTCCAGAGTTCCTGCTTTAACTTCCTTTTTGACCATGGATTTTTTCTATTATCATACTAATTGAAAAGTGAATTTTAAAATACTATTTAAATATTATTTTTATAGTTTAACATATTTTAATTGCTTTCATTGGGAGGGTCATTCAGGGTATCTAGTAAAACACACTGCTAGAAATAAAATGTCTCTAGCCAGCTTCTAAAATAACAATGCTTTCTTCCTGTCACATATTCAATTGGAATATTAAAAATTCCTGCTGCAGTTTCCTTATAGGGTTCATGTGAGTCTCCAATAAGATAGCTGGTATCAAAGTTCTATAACGTATAAAGCACTATTTAAATAACAATGGATTGCTATTGTTACAACTAAGTGCAAGCCAAAGCAATAGTTTGGGCTTAGGGGAAGGAGGTTCAAAGTTTAAAGGAGAGAGAACTGATTTCCCATTGAGGAAATCAGGAAAACATACTGGATTTGGCTTTTGAGCTGAGCCCTTAATGGATAAGAAAGATTAACTTAGGCAGAAAAGAAGGCTATCATTTCACATGAAGGGAACCACAAAAACGAAGACTAATAGAATATGTTGCTTTATTCCCAAAGGGAAGACATTGGTCTGGTCTCTTGTCCATTAGTGCTTATATAATGGCATTGCCTAGGGTCTCCCAGGTGGCTCAGTGGTAAAGAATCTGCCTGCCAATGCAGGAGACACAGGTTCTATCCCTGGGTTTGGAAGATGTGTGGGAGAAGGAAATGGAAACCTACTCCAGTATTCTTGCTTGGGAAATCCCATGGACAGATGAGCCTGGTAGGCTATAGTCTGTGGGGTCTCAAAAGAGTTGGAAACAACTTAGTAACTGAACAACAATGGCATCACCTATACACTGGTTTCTTACCTGAACCGTTAATAAAGTCCATACCACCTCCACCTCAGAGACTCCCCTAACAGTCACAACTGTCCATGTTTATTCTGGATAGGAGATACATCAGTCAGAGTCTCTGGTCCATATCAAAATTGTCCAGGTACAGAATGACCCCAGAAGTATTCATAGAAATGTACTATCACTGAGACTGGCAGGTGTCTTAGGCAAAGTGGCATGCTGTAGGGTAGAGGCTGTTGTGAAGCAATGTAATACTGAGTGTGTTGCCAAAGATGCTAATGACTGGACATTTGCAAGTATGGCAAAAACTATAAGCTTTTTCTATGGTAGAAATTCTAAAATATAGGAATAAGATTACAGGCATTGGAATGAGATAAAGCCAGAAATTCCCAGATTGACAAAATTCTGGTTTTAGCCAAAATTTTCACAGAAGCTAAGAAGGCATATAAGAAGAATATAGCCTAGTCTTTATCTCTCTTGCTTTACAGATGGGGAGACTGAGGACAAGGAAGAGGAAGAGGATTGCTAAAGTTCACCTGCTGGTTAATGGCAGAAGCTGGTATTCTGATTTCTTACCCAATGCTTTTATGCCTTTATAGAAACAGTGCCAGACTTTATTTTTGGGGGGCTCCAAAATCACTGCAGATGGTGATTGCAGCCATGAAATTAAAAGAAGCTTACTCTTTGGAAGGAAAGTTATGACCAACCTTGATAGCATATTGAAAAGCAGAGACATTACTTTGCCAACAAAGGTCCATCTAGTCAAAGCTATGGTTTTTCCAGTAGTCATGTATGGATGTGAGAGTTGCACCATAAAGAAAGCTGAACTGATGCTTTTGAACTGTGGTGACGGAGAAGATTCTTGAGAGTCCCTTGGACTGCAAGAAGATCCAACCAACCCATCCTAAAGGAGATCAGTCCTGGGTGTTCATTGGAAGGACTAATGGTGAAGCTGAAACTGCAATAATTTGGCCACCTCATGGGAAGAGTTGAATCATTGGAAAAGACCTTGATGTTGGGAAGGATTGGAGGCAGGAGGAGAAGGAGATGACAGAGGATGAGATGGCTGGATGGCATCACTGACTTGATGAAAGTGGGTTTTTGTAGACTCCTGGAGTTGTTGATCGACAGGGAGGCCTGGCATGCTGTGATTCATGGGGTCGCAAGGAGTCAGACATGACTGAGTGACTGAACTGAACTGAACTGATGCTTACAGGCTTTGTGGACACCCAGTGAATTGCTGTATTCCAGTTATCTCTAACCAGAGACAGGAATGAAAGCAAGAGGCTTGTAAAGACACTTGGGAGATAGTAGGGCTGGAGAAGACAAATTTTCCTCCCAAAAGTACTCATTTGAAGTTTAGGGAGTAGACAGCTGCTCTGAAGAAATCATGGGCTCATACCAGACAGCATTTTCACTCCTGAAATGGGTAGTTGTAAAGACAATTCTATTTGTTCCTTCCTTATTCTTATTTGTAACGCTGCCTGCTTTCAGTTATGTGGGCCTATATACAAAGACTGAGCAAATCACAAAAAAATAAAACAAGCAAACTGTATGGCAGTGATCAAAACTGTAGACTTTGACAATAAATGTACTTTAGAGTTCAGGCTTTATTACTTAGACCTTGGGTCTAAACCAGAAATAATTTGGTTCAGGGACTCAGTTTCTTCATTTGTATTATGGGAGTAATTGTGCTCAACTCATAGGGTTAGTGTAAGAATTATATAAGACACAATATAAAGATCTTTGCTTTAGCACTTCTTTTCACATAGTATGTGCTCAATACATTTACGACTACTCCTACCACCACTACCACTATTCCCTAGAGACAATCTCTGTGTCACCTTTTATTGTATTCTTATACAATATGGTTTAACATAGGTTTCAACTCCTGAAACTAAGTATGTTATAGCTTTGTTCAAAAATCCTTATTTATCTCAACTGGTGCTCTCTCATTACTTATTAGATGAGGCAAGTAGCATGTCGATAATATCTTAATTATTGAAATTGGTAGGATTTTTTTCTTAGTTATACTATAGGAAGTTCAAGATTTTCCTTTCAATATTTTCAATCTCACTTGTATTCATATCTGCTTTCTTAAGTGGGAGAGAAAGGGATTAAATGATAGCTATGTATCAGGTATTGCATATAATCCTGGAGGCTCCCTTGAAAGAATGTCACACATGCAGCCGTTATCTTTCACATGTCTCAACTGAGAATGACTGGCCTACAGAAGAAATTTCATTTCTTTGCAGGACATGCAGGCTTTTCACAATGGAACCTTGCTCAGATTCATTTCCAACTATTCCTTCTTACTAGTTCCTATTTGCTTTGTTCCAAAGCAGAAGCCATATATTCTTTCCTGCCTGCTCAGCTGCACTTCCTCCTGTGAATTTTCTTGTCATTGTTCAAGGCCTGAGTCAGATATCATCACCTCTAGGAAGGTGAAATGTTATATATTCTTCTCCAGCATCTTCTCTGACATTCCTATTTGGATGAATGAATGAGGTTCCACATCCATAGAGCACCAAATTGGCAGGTTTCCCACAGCATCCACTACCCATTATGAAACTGCTGATAATTCTCTCTGGGATATCTTGTCTGCCATCTTGTAAGTTCGTGCCAGTAAGTGTCACCCCAGGAAGACCATGGTGTCCCAGGTGGCACTAGTGGTAAAGAACCCGCCTGCCAATGCAGGAGATGTAAGGGACATGGATTTGATCTCCAGGTCGGGAAGATCACCTGGAGGGGGAAATGGCAACTCACTCTAGTATTCTTGCCTGGAGAATCCTGTGGACTGAGGAGTCTGGCAGGCTATAGTCCATAGGACTGCACAGAGTTGGACACAACTCAAGCGACTTAGCATGCAGGCAGGAAGGCCATGGCAGGTATAGGTGGCATAGTAAACAGTGCATGCTGTTACCACAGAGACAGTTGAATATATTCCAAGAGTTACGCCAGGTCCAGGTTTTTGATAGATTGTTCTAATGTGAGGATCCTAAAACTGGAAATCAGGAGGTTCAGGGCTTCCAGTTCAGACTTAGGACTGTTAACTATTCAGGAACAGCCTTTGGGCCAATCACATCACTGTTCTGAGTGTCAGTTTTCCTATCTGCAAAATGGGCTTGATCTCTGGTCAGTCTGAATTCAGGATGTTATGATTAACAGGTGAAATCATTTGTCTGGGAACTGAAATGATGTCAAGGATTTCTATAGCTTTCCTTTAACCTTGAAATAAAGGCTCAAATCTTCAGTGTGACACATGGGCACTCACTGACTTTTCCACTTGCCTCTTTCTCTATCCTCTTCTCTCACAATCACCCTCCTTGTCAAACTTTTCACTCAGGCTAGACTATTTGTCTTTCCCTTGCAAGGTTGCTGTCTTTTGCCTGAGACAGAATGCCCCTTTCTCCCCTTCAACACCTTATGCACTGAATTTGAATCACAGCCTGGACTTCTCTAAGAAGTCTTCCCTGACCTTCCCACTAGACTGGGCTAGGCATCCTTCTTCTGCACCCCAACAGGATATTGCATACTTTAGCATATGTTCTCTTACCACAGCATTTATTACAATTGTCTGTGTCTGTCTGTCCTACTAGACCAGGAGTTCCATGAGGACAGAGACCGTGTCTATTTGGTTCATATGTTGATTACATAGTGGTTAAATGAACGATTGTAGAATAAATGAAAGAACAAATGCATGATATAAATGTAAATGTATATTGTCCCTTGTGAAGAGTCCCAGGAGTCTTTTGAGGTGGTGGGATTCTCTCATAAGATTAGTCCAACTTTGAAATTATCTACTCTTGGCAGTGTGTTTAAGCATCAGGACTTGTTTCCTCTGGGAACAAGCATGACTGCCCAGGTGGTAAATGATGTGACACCCACAGCACCTTCCTGCTCGGTTGACCTCTTTTTTGGGCTTATATTTGAAGGACCCCAATGTGGATTGGGGGACTATTTGTATAGAGTCTGGCTTAAGTCAGTTTTTTGGGTAGTTTTGCTGATTAATACTCAAAATTCTGCAAATGGTCTTCTCCTTGCTTGAAGCACCTTGGGAAAGAAGTTGAAGGAAGAGGGGAAGTTGTGGCCTGAAAAATGGTGGCAGAAGAATCTGAGGGTTTGAATTGCCAGCATCTGCCTACCAACTCAGAAAACTAAGTTTTCATACTTCAGTGTCTTTTGAATGTTTCTCACTGCTTCTACAGTTCCTATTCCAGCTCCCCCAGTAATTCTCTCCTCTCACTCTCTCCTGTAGTGATATGAAGAAAACCTCTGAGAGTCAGTGAAGTAGGTACTGCAGTTGGAGTAGAGATCCTTGGGCTATATACATGGGAACCACAGATGAGAAGTGGAGGCTCTTTAACCAAGGCTCTGAACCAGTATGCAAGGGGATGTGCCTGCAGGCACATAAAGGGGCTGTAAGCTGGGTGTGCTAGAGCTAGTCCTTTACCACGGTTTTGCACCTGGACTTCCTCATGTGAAGAATGTAAAATTTGGGCTAGATGCTATCTAAGATCCTTTCTAGCTCTAAGAGGCAACAACTACAAATCAGGGGTTAGTCCAATCTTGTTTGGAGGATAGATGTGGGAGGGTTTGGGGTGGATGAGATGGGTTGAAGTCCCAGACTGGCATGGTCTAAGGCATTTAATAGACTGTAAACTCACTGAAACATGGACTGTGGTTTAACTCCTACTTATCTCTGCTATTTATGAGATCGTCTAAATGGAAAACAAATTATTTTACTTTTGAGTAGTATCCTCATTCATCAAGGGGGTGGACAACATCTATTACACAGGATTCAATTTTTGTTTTGACCCCCTGCCCCAGGTGTTTGGTAAATTTTTATTGAGTACAAACATTGGAATTCTAGTTACAAAACTATGTGTTCTAGGGATAATAAAAGGCCCTTTGCTTTCCCCTTTATGTTACAATTTTTTAAAGCGTTGCTGTAGTTTGCAGTAACTATAGTATCCACACTGGAAGGGGCTCTCCATCTTTTCTAGTTCTATTTTATATCTTCAGGCACATTCATTTTATAGATGAGAAAACTAAGGTACAGAAAAGGGCAGAGGGTTGCCCAGTATCATATAGTGAATCTGCAGGCCAGAATCCTAGTTATATACTATATGATCATGATTAAGTCACATATAAGACCCCTGCCTCTAGGCTCCTTTTAATCCACTAGGTGTCCTTTTACCCCTAACCTCTGTGCGGCTCTAATTTTGGAAAATCTATGATGATGGTAACTATTGCATCACAAGCTGAGTGGTCAATGAAACCAGGTAGGGTGGCTGTTAGGTCACTCTCCATAGATCCAAGAGAAGAGAAACTAAGCAGTGGTCAGATGGGACTCTTCAGGAGGCAGACTGACTTCCACACACAACCCACAAACATTCATATTCTCTCTCTTTACTTAGACACACACAAACAAATACACATCCTAAGAAGTTCTTGTTTTCTTCTCCTCTTCATCAAGCATTGCTTGCCAGAAAAGTTTGAGAAATACATCTGCTGTGAGGTAATGATAAACATGGCTCAATGTAAGATCCCTCTCAGGGGTTCTGGCATTTTAGCAGGGATCAAAGCCACAGCAATAAGCCCACCAGTTGGATCATATACATTTTTACTGAATCACCAAGCTGGACTAGTAAAGAGGCACTTGACACTCCTATTATATGTGAGGACACTGAGATTATTCTGATTATTCCTTAACACATCTGTCACACTTCATTGATGGCCTGATCTCAAGCCTAGAGTTCAATTTGGGATCTCTTTAAGTATTCACACTGAGAGGAGATGGGAAGGGGCTTTGCTTGAACTTTTGTAAACCCTAAAGAAGACTTGCTCAGATTTTATCTTGGTGCTCAAGGGTGATATTGGCCCTGAAACCCACTGAGGATGTGAACATGCCCAGCTTAGTCTGGAGCTTGGCAAGAACTGGGCTGAAAAGCCTCCACTCATTTTATGCTCCCATGAAGATGAGAGTGAGGGTGAACAGCTGGGTTTTGTGTAGCTTTCTCCTGAAAAACTCAGGTTTTTTGATGAGATGTTGTAATGGGCAGCCAGTGTCCATCTGCGCTTGCTAGCACAGACCCTTTGATATTTTGGCGGTCCCAGGTCAAATTACACTAAAGGCCAAAGCAGAACAAATTTATAACCCCTGTGCAAAGATTTTTTAAAATACATGAAAATAAAAGTAGCATTAAAAACTCACTGGGCATGATACCAACTCGACTTCAATAAAGACAGCCAATAAAAAGAGCTAATTAAAAGAACTCTGATGACATTCATCTGAAATTTTAGATTGTTTTATCCTTTAACAAATTAACAATGGTGATAAGAGGACATTAGCAGCTTTTCTTGGGTCTCTTTGTTAACAATAACTTGAGCCTGCAGCCACAACAGGGGCTGTGGCCAAGTTTTAGCTGGCAGGCCAGCAAGGCAGTATCTTACACAATGGATGACGTTTCTGAAAGCAGAGACAGAGACAAACCCAGAGTCACACATGTATTCCAACAAACAAGTTTCTGCCATTTTTAATTGTATTTAGAGCAACAAAAGATTCCAAGATTACAAAAAGAGAATAGAACACTAGCGCTTGGGGCTGGTTCTGCTGCCCAGTGGAGGCCAAGTGTCGTTGTGAGAACTGAAGTCCCATCGAAAGATGTTTCAAGCAAAACGAATCTTTCTTTAAAAAAAAAACAACTTTATATGAAGCTTTCTTTCTTTTAAAATTTCCCCTCAGCATAAAGTAAATTCTTACATCTGGTTACATAGTCTGCTCTCTTCTGCTGCCAAATTAATTTCGAGGACCGCCCAAGAATGTCATGTCTGAGGCACTCCCTAATCAATATTCCAGTCTAGGGAAAAGCAGAAAGGTGTCAATGAGTGGTGGGAGAAACTATTTTTGTAGCTTGGGTCATCCCAATGGTGGGTACTCTCAGCACCTAAGTGGCTTATGGGATAGAACAACCCCACAGGCACATCACTGCAGGACAACACCAAAGGCTAGAGCTGGGAGAGACTGCAGTCTTGGGTTATCTACTGCACAGGGAACAGAGTTCCAAAATATGAAGCATTAGCCCAGGAGGGCACCAGCAGAGAAGCAGTATCATTCCAGAATTTCCTTTCCATTGGGAATGGGTGTGAGTTCCAGTATTGGTGGCCAATGGAATCTGTAGCTATGTGACAGCCTTTTAAAGTAATAATGTGCAAACTGTTCTAAACCACAGGGGCCACTCAGGCCATAGCTTCTCATTTAATTCCATAAAAAGTTAAGAGAGAAGTGGGATAAAGAAAGGAACCAGCACGTTTGCTCAACTGAATTGGAGTTGGAAACCAATCAATGTGTATCATTTATTTTATGGCCAAATCTTATGGGGAAAAATCAAAGATGAGTCAAAGCCTACTTTTCCCTTTAAAACTCTACCTGCTAAATTAAAATATTTACCACTTATTTTTGGAATGGGAACATTCTGAAGAATTTGTTACCTAAGCTGAAGTGTCTTTAGAGGACTGACTAATTGTGGATTTTTCTGCCTTCACCTAGAAAAGGTTAAGGATTGGGAGGCTCTGGGCAACAGACCCCAGTGTCAATCTCTTAGTTGAAGAAAAACATCCCTACCTGTGGGCAGAGATGGATCTGTACCTACAGATATACTACTTCTAGTACACTGATAATTTTTTTAACAAATAGAAACACATTTTCATTGTCAAAATCTTTACAGAACATATCCAAAATCAGATTTAGAGCACATAGACACCCAGTAGCAAGAGCACCTCAATTGCAGGCGAGAGAATTGTTTGAAATGGAGCACTTGCTCCAGGTTCCCAAGTGCAGGAAACTGCCCTTTTTTCACCGGGATGATGAAGAACAAAGAATACCCTTTCTTCTTCCAGCTGCACAGGTCCCATTAGGGGGCCACTGGCTAATCGTTTGGGTGGGCCTTTGGTCCCACGTATGGGCCGTCCCTATGGTAAACCCCAGTCCATTTCAATGGGACTTCACCACCCTTTACACATTCATCTGTCTTGGGCTAGTAAAGTGCAACACATCATGTACGCTACCCTTTTCCCTTCTCTGCTTCTTTGCAAGGCCTGTAAGTCAGGCCTCAATAGGAACAGAGATCTCTTGGTTATCTGATCAACCCAGATGTCTTTTCCATTCTGAGAGAGCTTCTAAAATGTAGCTGTGGCCTCTCTTAGAAGTACATGGTATCAGCTATGACCTGGAACCAAATATAAAGGTGCAGAGAGAGGTAAAGCTATTAGAACACATTATATCTATATATATATAATTCAATTTTGAAACATGGATACAAATACTCATTTACAATATATTTCAACCTTCTGCCTTAAACTGCAGAGAACTTTTTTGTGCCATTCAAAGTGGGCAGAAATGAGGATTTCCGCCTGCTGTCCCTCTAGTGCAAAATCTAATCCTTTAACTGCTCCTTTCTCAGCAAGGGCTTCACATCTTCAGATAAGCTAACATCAGAACTAGCAAGCACAGTGGCCAAGACAGCTCCATTTCCAACCATTCAATGATGGAGCTTTAAGAATTTGCTCAGCAACTACTACACAAAAGGAAAGCTAGTTCTGTTTATAAAAATCACTTACTGAATGACCCATAATCCCATTATTTTTCAAAATTAGCTTCCACTATTCTAAACATGTGTATTGTGGAGGGGGAAACCCCACAAAACTCTTATAAGTCAGTCACCAGCAAAGTCCTTCAGTCTGTTTTTGGATAGGTTACCAAAGAGGCACTAATGTTTGCTCCCTCCCTGCCCTTATGAATTTTGGTAAATTAGCAGATACAGTGTAATCTTTGGTTACATAATGTGATGTACTGTCTTTTTTTTTTTGGTCTCTTTATCCTTTTTTAACTGCTTTCACAGATTTTCAAAGAGATTAGTGGTGAGAACAAACCCGCCTATAAAAGGCAGCAAGGGTAGAAACTTCCTTTTATAAGATATTGCACATGATAAATGGCTTAGTTTGACTTTAATTTTGGGATTGGATCTTTTTGTTTTAGCATTCCTGATTCTCATGACCCCCTACATATAGTTGAACATGAAGGTCACCACCTTGGGCCCAGTGTCCTCTCACCTGGGCAACTGGCATAAAGTAATTAATATGCAACCTCTTGTCTTCCCATGGCCATGTAGGAACCATGCAGGGATAGTTACTAAGCTGTCTGAAGAGCTTAGTCATGAAGTGCAACCCTAGCACAAGACTGAGAGGGAATAGAGGGAGTGGCTTGTACTTTTGAGTCATGCCCAGTATCAAGAAAGAAAAGAGGACAAGGCCATGTCTGTGCTGTGCCTAATGAAACAAACACTCAAAAGCTACTTGATGCTTAACATTAGATCATTTGTGTAGTATCAATATCATGTGGATGGTGGACCTATTTTCTCTTGAAATACAAATAGAATATTTCTTGCTATATATGCCTATATGTATATAGGAGTAGAGTATGAACAGAGAGGGATTCTAGCATCAGCACATTATTTCTCAACCTGGAAAATCACTTCAGCAACTACCCAAAGGACAGAGTGAAACTCTCCCCACTCCACCTTTTTTAGTGCCAGTTAACATATATAAAAATATATGTATTACTGATTCTTTTTTTCAAAGATATATGACAGAATCCTTCAAAAAACTCCTTTCTTGTTAAAAAAATAATAAACTCTCCAAGAACAAAGATACTGTCTGTGGCATAGAAAAGCTATGGAACAAATAACCCAACCCCCATTTCAACTCAGAGGCCAGGCCTGGGCAAGCTGCCCAATGAGCAAGAGCTGAAACTGCCACACGACTCTTTTCCTTGACCACAGAATTTATGAACCTGGCAGCTGTCTGCTGCCCAGCACAGATGGGACGTTCTCCCTGGCGCTCCTTCATTTTCTTTTCCTCATGCTCCATCCCCATTGAGCACTGCAAACCTTTTTGGGGATAGTCTCCATGGCTTGTCTGGTGAGTGATCCTCATCATTAAGCTCACCCGGTGAATGGGTGTGGGTGGCCGATCCTTCAAAGGTGAGCACAGTGTACCAACTGTAGCAACTCTGCTTGTAGAGCAGAGTGCATGCAAAATGAGACTTCTTTCGATTACGCTGGCTGGAACAACAATGGCCAAAAGAAAAAAAAAATCCCCCTTTCATCTGTGGGAGACAAAGCTAAGCTAAAATCTCTTTTGCTCACTGAAACCCCAGTGCAAAAATAGTACACCTAAATCCTTGTTTAGGTCGTTTTCCCCTAGTCTTGCCATTTTGGAGTTCAGGGTAATCTAGTTGTTTCTGTTTTTAATCACACTGCCATTTCACTGATTTTTGGCTTTCACAAGTGAAAAACATGTACTCATAAAGACAAGAGTCACAATTGGGAAATCTATAAAGATGAAAACCTTGATAGCCAGAAAGGAGAGCATCTAGTATTTACAAGGAGAGGTTTTAGAATGATGTACTCAAATCCATGTACCACAAAAGATGAGGATCATTTCAAAACAGATGTAAAGAAACTATTGAAAAGTAACCTAGTTTAAATGAATAGAGTGGTGGATTTTTTTTCTCTTTAAAACAGCTAAAAGTGATCCTGTAAGCCTATATAAGCCAAATGGTGTCATAACAAAGAAAAAAAGAGTTGTTCTATCCTACCCTATAAAGAGAACCTGTCAGCTTTAGTTTTGTCCAGCAGACTTGGATTGGTAAAACACACATCTTAAGTTCCTCTCTCCCTTGTTATTTAAAGAAGCTGTTTTGCAGGTTCATTTGGCTATTAATATCAGCAGAAATCAGGGGAGGAAACCCATGTAGATCATATCATGTCACTCAGAAACTACCTTCTCAACTACAAGTAGAGTGAACTAGCTGAAACGGGCAGCTTAATGACTGGCCTCTAATTTGTTGTTTAGCAGATTAATTTAAAAGCTATGTGAAGAGGCAGTGGCCAAGATGAGAAAGTAGGTAGGTATTCCCCAGTACTTGTGACCAGGGGACAAATTCAACAGAACAAAGGAATGCCAAAGAACTATATGAAACCAGTGTCCCAGGAACACACCAAGTTCATAGGTGGCAGCCCATCAGAGCCACACCAACCAGACTTTTCCAAAGAAGGCCATGGTTCGATAGTTTCAATATTTCAGCTTCCTCTGGCCGAGAAGCAGCAACAAAGGTGGCTGAGTGAGTATGGCTAATGTCAGAGCCCAGAATCAGCAGCAGAGAAGGATGGTGAATAAACTCACCAGATGGTGCCCATCTGGCTTTAGACTTTGCTTCTGAAACTTTTAATGTATTAGTTAGTATTTTCTTGATTTCTTCTCTCTTCTTCCCCTGACTTCTGCAGGTGGATATGCTGGGTGGAAAGGAGAACATTTACAGGATTTCTGGTTCTAGTGCCTTCATTTCTCTCACCTTGGTAAAAGAGTTTTCTCTTCAACACAGATCTGGGTAGCCCCTTTAGCTGCTCTGAAGGAGGAAGTGGGCATTCTTCACTTGGTGGGAAGATGTCATCTCTGGGGGACAAGGGCAAGACGCCCAACTTGTCCAATCCCATTGATGCCTTCTATCCAGTTTGTCTAAGGTCTCCAGAGTTCTGAGAGTTCAGTTGATGAGAGACATATGGTAAGAAGTCTTTGAGCCTACTGGCATCTAGAGATAGACGTCAAGACTGCTGACTTCCTAGCCTTCTTGGGGGTGGGAGTTCTTAGCAGAGAGTCTGAACATGCCCAAGGAGTGGACAAGTTTCACCACTGTGGCTGTAATGAAGTCTGGTGAAGTTCAGGTCCACAAAACACAGAAGGGAGGATGGATGATGCTTGCAGCTGCATGGAGTCAGGCAGAAAACATTCAGGTCTCTTAAAGGTAGAGGCAAAGAAGGATCAAATCTTCAGTGTCCTAAGCAGGAGAACAGTCAAGCCACTACTTCCTTTTCCTCTGACTCTAGCCCCAGGCTCCTCCCTGGGCCACAAATGGGAAAGCAGACCTGGATGAGAATGACAAAAGGTCAGATCTCCCTTTCCTTCTTGCTGGTCTGATTTTTCTGTGGAAGTGGCCAAGTTTTGGCTCAAGAGAACATTCAGTTCAAAGCTCTTAGAAAAGATATTGAAAGTCAATTTGAGGGTGGAGGCAGAGGGTGCAAGAGAAAAGGGATTGGTGTCGGGAGGCATCCCCAACAGACAGGTTTTCAAACATGAAGCACATTTTTCAGTACCATGAATTGTGCTGCAGTTGAACAGCTTAGCTCTCAGGGTCCAAGGCTGTGGGCAGGTACTGGTGATCCATCTGTCCTATCTTAAATCTGCCCCCCATCTACCTCAGTTCTGGGGTCACCCTGCCCTCTAATGGCAATAGCCATTAGCAGAAAATAAAGTCTCCCAAGGAGAGAGGGCTTGGGGAAAAAAAAGCAGTGACTCCCCATGGGCTTGCAATTTTCACCTTATTCTAGTTACTGTTGGCCTCTTTTGTAATTTCTGTTTGTTTTAATATTTTTTTAAATAGGGAAAAACCCTAGTGTGGTTTTTGTTTGTTTGTTTGTCTTTTGTTTTCCCAGATACTCTTAGCTCTCTAAACTTCACGTGGCATTAGGTGAGTAAACGTTTGTGTAGCTGGCACATAGCACAGTGCTATAAACAAGCACAACTTGACACTGTGCCACATGAGGATCATCACAGATTTAAAGAAATACAACAGCATTCAAAACACAGATAAGAGCCACAGCAGGGAGTACAGTCTGAAAGTGCCATGGGAGAGTCAGATAGGGAGAGATAGAAAAGAAAGGAGGAAAAGAGAAAAAAAAAAAAAACCCAGCAAATAGAATTCAAGAACATCTTCATGACAGACTTTACATAAATAGAGGAAATTCCCCAAGGCACTGCAGAGAAGTAGTGCAGAGTTAAAACAGGCAGAAGATATCTGAAAGAGGGAGTGAGGTGGGGTAAGAAAATGGGGGCTTCCAAAGCTTCACTGAGTGTGAAAATAGATAGGCTTGACTTTCCCGGAAAGGATCTTGGGCACTTGCACAGAGATGATCTCTGCCATCATTTCTGGAAAGTCCACGCTCACCATGTGAGACTTGATTAGCAGGTCAAAAGTGAACTGATGCAGCTCTCGTGCAATCTGCATGGAGACAATGAGAGGGAGAAAACAGGGTTGACAAGGAGTTGGCTTCTTGTCAGGGTCTCCCCCACAGCCTTTGATTTCCTCCTTCCTTTCATGTCCTTGGGCCTCTGTGAGTGTGTATGTGTTTGTGTGCGTGAGTTCATACACACATATGTGCACTAAATTGTCTCCAGGGAGTCACTGAGAGCTCCCAAGAGATCTCTTACACCACTGCAAGCTCTCTGACTCAGGACTGGGTGTTCCTTTTCCCCAGCACACATACACACACACATTCTCTCTCTCTCTCTCTCTCTCTCTCTCTCTCTCTCTCTCTCTCTCTCTCACACACACACACACACACACACACACACACACACACACACACAAACGCACATGCACATGACTCAAGGAAGAGGGGGAAAACATCCAGGTCTGTTTTGTCTTCCTAAAGAACTTATCTACTCTAAACCCCTTCTCTGAGTCCCAGTTGCTCTGTTCTCAACTCCTCCACCTCTTTCACAACATCCAGCTGGGACACTGTGACCTGTGTTCCTTTCTTCTTCATTGGATTTTCTTCCTGGACCACACTCAAAGCCAGAGGGGAATGGAAGCACCTCCCAACAGGTGGTGCCAGACCCTAGAAGAGCATATTATCACTTGGCTCTATCAAGCTACTCTCCCTGACAAAGCACCGTCCATTGTTTGCTTACAGGCTGCACAGAGTCCAGGAGCTTGGTGAGCTGGTAGAAGCGCCTTGAGCAGGATGTGGGATTTTTTCTCTTGCATGCAATGATACGATCAAGTTCCTTGATGTAGTTCATTCGAAGTTCATCAAAGAATTTTTGATTTTTCAGCCCATCCACTGGAACTGATGTGGGATGAAGACAGAATGGGGAGGGGAAGCATGCCCACGAAGGAGCATTAGACAAAGCACCAAGTTTTCTGACCACAAACTTGACCCCCACCCCCACAAGGAGGAAGCCATTGACTTGGCTTCCTGTCACTTGAGGTCTATATGCCTGGGGCCTTCAGGAAGTCTGCCAGGAAGGTCTTAGGGAAAAGGCTAGCTGGACCCAGTCTGTAGGGCATCAAGTAAATAAAATTTACTGAGCCCTTCCTTTCTCTAGTCTTCTCATCTATACATTTCTTGGTTTTACATTATCTACAGTCCAGCTCTGAATTAGACAATTAAAATATGTGGCCTTGAATATCAAATTTTATCTCCTTTCTCCGCCAAAGGGGCTAAGACAGCACTCTGCTTAGAAGAGATAGTTAAGAAATATTCCTTGGCTGCCAAATAAACCTTGTCTGAGTTGCTTACATAGAACTTGTCTTTTTGGCAGAAGAAGAAATTCCTTCCAGGAGGTAATCCCTTCTACCATACAAGAAATATAAGGCAGTCCTTGCCTGTTTCTATGGTAGAAGCTATGGAAAAATTCAGAGAACTGCTAAAACTAGCCACAAAGGCCTTGTCCCAAAGAAAGATTGGGGGTAGGTGGGGATCTAATGGAGGTTGAATTTTAGCAAATAAATTGGTCTCTAGCCATGAAATTCATCCTTGTTAGGGAAAAAAACAGATGCTAAGGGAGAGTGGAGGAGGGAGGGTAAAAGAAGAAGGGAAGTATTCAGGAGCTGGCTTCTTCCTGATAATCCTTTAATGAAAAAGCAGCTCTCCTCTGATCCCCTATGCCCGCTAGGGGCATTCTCTACCCTTCCAGGCACTTACTAATGCTAAAGAGAAGCAATGCCTTCATGCAAAGGAATTCCTGGGGGGTGATTTGGAGCCATCCAAATTCTTGGGAGAGGTGCCTCATTCGGACACACTGGCTGTACATCCGGGACTTGTGCATGCGGTACCTAGGAAGAAAACACACAGAGAAAAGAGGGGTAAGGGAAGGCTTAGAACAAACCCAGAGAGAATGTCTGTGGGTGCCATCCCCTTTCCAGTTTCTCCAAGAAGAGCTTGATGTTTCTCTTGCTGGTGCTTCAATGACAAGGAACAAGTTCTTCTTTTTTCCCCCAAATCATAATATCTTGATAACTACTCATTTTCCCTGGCCAGGATATGGGTTAGTACTTGGAGTTTCCAGGTCCCCATACCCCTCCTGTTTCCTGAGACACAGAAAGGAAAGCCTAACCAAATGAATACAATGGCACATGGTCTCCCTGACTACAGTTCTAATATTGCAGCTACAGCCAGAGTCAGAACCTGCTTCCCAGACATTCAAACTTGAAGAATTTCTAAGAGACAGGCTTTAGAAATCAACTCCTGACATAAGGACACCAGGATTCCCAAGGAGCCACACATACTATACTAGAAATGTAATTATTTCTTCAAAAACTCCCAGAAAAGGAGATTCCCCATTGCCCCTTTAAAAGCGTTCCAATGCTTATTAAATCAGCCATAAAGTATTTCTGTATAGCCAATCTAAATATCCCCTGCTGAAGGGGAGCCTACTCTTTCATATACTAGCTGTTCCTTACCACAGTTTGGGAGTTATAAAAACGTATGAGCTGCCTTTATTATAGTGACTTGTGAACAGATCATCACATTATCACCCATAAATTATATAGGGAAGTAGCCATGGCTTGGACTGCTTCTTGGGGAGAGCAACATCTCTGTTCCATGACTGACCATGACAAGCCTGTAAGAGAAGATATATAGATACACCATTCTTCTGCTAGTAGAACTTCCTGGTCTTCAGCATTTCAGAAATTGTGTGTATGAGTGAATGTGTGTGTGTGTGTGTGTGTGTGTGTGTGTGTGTGTGTGTGAGAGAGAGAGAGAGAGAGAGAGAGAGAGAGAGAGAGAGAGAGAGAGACAGCGGCAGGGAGGAGGAGAGAGAGAAATTGACTTTATATCTTATAGAGAAAGGAAAGTGAATTTGACACTCACTTAAGTAGTGAGGAAAAAGACCACTGAGATTGGGCCTGAAGCTTATGGTTTGACATTTTGGTCCCCAAACCATTAGCTTTATTGACAGGCTGAGCAGGCCTGATACTGGCTGGGTAGAAGCTCAGAATCCTCTATCAGAGAGATCTTGGCTGGCCTGGAGAAACAGGGAAAAGAAAGAGCAGATAGTGCAGAAGCATATAATGCAGGCTGGAGCCCAGCTAGAGAAAGGAAGTGTTTAGACAGTGAGAGTGTTAGTTGGTCAGTGGGTGTCTGACTCTCGCAACCCCATGGACTGTAACCCATCAGGATCCTCTGTCCATGGGATTCTCCAGGCAAGAAGACTGGAGTGGGTAGCCATTTCCTTCTCCAGAGGCTCTTCCTGACACATGGATTGAACCCAGGCCTCCTGCATTGCAGGCAGATTCTTTACCATGTGAGCCACCTCGGGTAGTATCACAGATCATTGACCAGAACAGTGCTGCTCCAAACTCTTTCTTCCTAGAGAATTTTTGAATAAGATATGCTGAGTTTGGGGGTATGGCCTTGCTCTGGTTTCTACTGTGCTTCCAAGCTTTTGTTGATGAAAACACTGCAGTATTTTTACCACTGAAATTGTGATCCTAACATGAAGGATTGCTATAACTCTGCTGAAGCCCCAGGAACAGAGACAGTAGGGAAGGGAGGGAAAAAAGGCAAGGGAAGGAATTCAAAGGGAAAGGAATAAGACATGAGGAAAAAGGGAAAACAAAGTGGGGGACATCTAATGGAAAGAAAGGAATAGAAGGTGCAAGGTAGAAAACAAGGTGCAGAGATGGAATCCAGGAGGTGAGCAGAGGTAGGTGGGATTAAAAGAGAGTAGATGAATATTAGAAAAAATGATGGACCACAGTGCCTGGCACATAATATTGCTCAAAATATGATACATTGGAAGGTGTCATTGTTATACTATTCACTGTTCTACAGATGAGGAGAATAAGGTTCAGAGAAGTTCAGTAATTTACCCAAGGTTGCACAGCTAGGGTTCAGGCCCACTACTCTCACAGACTATGTTCTCTACAAAGAACGGAGGAGAAAAGAAGAAAGCGAGGTTGATGACAAGGTTGGTGTCAGAGAGATCAGCAAATGAGTTGGCCAGAGTCCCTGTCTTTATTTGGGCATCAGTTTCCCCATTAGTATCTTGAGGAGGTTAGCAGTAACCGATGGCTTTTAATTGGAGGGGTACTACCACCTTAGTGTGTGTGGGCAGCTTGAGCTGTCACAGTGACTAGCATCCTACTTGGAAGACCTTGATGCTGGGAATGATTGAAGACAGGAGGAGAAGGGGATGACAGAGGATGAGATGGTCAGATGGCATCACCAACTCAATGGACATGAGTTTGAGTAAGCTCCAGGAGTTGGTGATGGACAGGGAAGCCTGGCTTGCTGCATGCAGTCCATGGGGGTCACAAGGAGTCGGACACTACTGAGTGACTGAACTGAATTGAGGCAGGTACAACGGATGTTGAACATATTCCAACATGCAAGAATGTACTATACAGTGAAGAACCATTCCTCAGAAAAAGTCAATCCTCATTGAGAAGCATTGGTTTAGATGATTCTAGGGATTTTAAGAACTCTAACATAGTCGGTTCCTATAAGAGGAAGGGGACCTGATATTTCAAGAGCCCTGGGGCTTCATGGAGGACTCTGACTCTGTGTGGAATCCTATAGCACCTTTTAATGAGGTGCACTGAAGTAGACTAGAAAGCTGAGGTAGAGTGCCACATATATATACGGAGGTGGAAGAGGAAATGAAGATTTAGAAAATAGCCAATTATCACCTTACAAAGGTTCAAAGGTCTTTGGGCTCTGGATGGGGTAGGTGCCCAATAGTTGATTTAATCACTGCAGAGCAGTAAGAGGAGAACAGGAAGAGGGCTTTTTAAGGCCTGACCCAGAAGATGGCATCATAGGTACCTCTTTGGATATCTGGAAACCATAAAGCAGGTTGTGCCAAAAGCTCAATGGTTATTCTTAGCTTCTGGCTACCAGGGCTGGCTGAGTTGGAAGAGGGCAGCTGGGGACACTTATTTTCCCCCATATGGCATTGCTGTAATGGGAGGAACCACTGGCCTGTAGATTTTATTTTAAGGTTCTTATGGGTTAGAGGGCTAGAGGAGAGGAAAGGTCAATTCATTCCCTGACCAAAGGGGTTCTCTGTGGTGAGAAACCAGAGATCAAACTGCCAACATTCGGTGGATTATAGAGAAAGCAAGGTAATTCTAGAAAAACATCTACTACTGCTTCACTGACTATGCTAAAGCCTTTGACTATGTGGATCACAACAAACTGCAGACAATTCTTAAATAAATGGGAATACCGGACTATCTTGCCTGTCTCCTGAGAAACCTGTATGTAAGTCAAGAAGCAACAGTTAGAACCATACATGGAACTACAGACTGGTTCAAAACTGGGAAAAGAATATGACAAGGCTGTATATAGTCACCATGCTTATTTAACTTATATCCAGAGTATGTCATTCAAAATGCCAGTCTGGATGAATCACAAACTGGAATCAAGATTTCTGGGAGAAATATCAACAACCTAAGATATGCAGATGATGCCACTCTAATGGTAGGACGTGAAGAGGAACTAAAGAGCCTCTTGATGAAGGTGAAAGAGGAGAGCGAAAAAGCCGGCTTAGAACTCAACATTAAAAAAAACTAAGATCATAGCATCTGGTCCCATCACTTCAAGGCAAGTAGAGGGGGAAAAGGTAGAAGCAGTGTGACAGACTTTATTTTCTTGGGCTGCAAAATCACTGCAGATGGTGACTGCAGCCATGAAATTAAATGATGATGTTCCTTGGAAGGAAAGCTATGAAAAACCTAGATAGTGTATTTAAAGCAGAGATATCACTTTGCCAACAAAGGTCTGTTTAGTCAAAGCTATGATTTTTTCCAGTAGTCATGTATGGATGTGAGAATTGGACCATAATGAACGCTTAGCGCCAAAGAATTGATGCTTTTGAATTGTGTGGGAGAAGACTCTAGAAAGTCCCTTGGGCTGCAAGGAGATAAAATCAATCTATCTCAAAGGAAATCAACCCTGAATATTCATTGGAAGGACTGAAGCTGAAACTCTAATACTTTGGCCACCTGATGTGAAGACTTGACTCATTGGAAAAGATCTGGATGCTGGGAAAGACTGAAGGCAAAGAAAAAGGGGACAGCAGAAGATGAGATAGTTAGATAGCACTCGATGGACATGAATTTGAGTAAACTGTTAGAGATAATGAAAGACAAGGGAGTCTGGCTTTCTTCAGTCCATGGTGACACAAGGAGTCACACATGACTCCTGCAACTGAACAACAACATTCACAATAGCATGAGGGACTTCAAATAGAGACACAGAAAAGATTATCACGACTAGGAAAAGAGAATATTGGAAAGGTACTTCTTTTATTTCTTGCCCATTGTGAGCCAGACATTTCACATCCATTAACTCCTATTTTAGTTGCCATAACAAACCATTGAAGAAAGTTTTATTAACAGCTGAGGAAACTGTTAATCAGACAGTGATGTAGGAAATAATACAACAGAGGTTTCAGTTAAGAAAATTATACTTCTATAATTTGAGTTCTTGGTTAAATTTATGGAGGATAAATAGAGGTGGTGGGCAGGGAAAGTGTTAATTAAACTTGTTTTTAAGAAGAACCTGACTGGGCCAAAGTCACATGCCAGAAAATGGTGGAGTTGCTCCTCTTCATCACTTACCACCAGGAGACAGTATAAAAGCTGGGAGTTACACAGTCATACTTTGAATTCTGTTGCCAACATGCACTAGATATTTAACATTGTTGGATGAATCACTATTTTGTTGAGCCTAATTTCCCCCATCCATTAAGAAAATATTTTAACTTGGTTTCACCATTAAAATGTGGGCTCAATGAGAAAGAGTTAGGAAAATATCTAGTATAGTCCTGGCGCATAGGAGATTCTCAACAAAAGGTGACTGGCAGTAGCTTTTGGTGGTAGTAAAGGGACCAAGGGAGCTTCAGCCTTCAGATCTAGAGTGCTTATGTTCAATCCTTATGTTGCCCAGAGTGAAGGAGAAGGACGCTAATATGAGGGTCTGAGATAAGCTAAAAGCAGGTCAGAAGCACTACCAAATTACCAGGATTGTGTCTTGATCAGGAAAAGTGATGGCCTTCTCCCCTTCCCTCCTATCAATTGGCCTTTCAGCTGAGCAAAGCCACTTTAGACTAAATAGGTTGACTAGGCCTCTACTGCCTCATGTAAAGGTCAAATGAAATAACTCTCACCATTACTTCTTACCGTCATTGCCATGAACCAGGTCTGTGTCTATGTGAGTTCTGGGCCCATAAGCACTTACTCATTGAAAACCAGGTCAGGAGCAAAGTAGAGCATCCTGGAGTTGACATTGGTGAAGGACCTCCAGCCCATGGCAAACACCATAAGCCCCATCCAGGAATACTGAATGACTGCCATCTGGTCATCCACGTGCAAGTTGCGAAAGCCTGGAGATAGGACAGAGGCAATGGTCAGACTGAGCACTGATGGTCTAAATGATGTCTGGGACACTGCTGGACTGAGAATTTCTGGTACTCTGGCTTCCCTTGAGGAGACCCAGGGACCATTAATGCTGGGGACTAAGAGGAGAACAAACTATATGGTGGGGATAATTATCTGTGCTCCCTAATTCACCAAGCTGCTCGAAAGAGATGGCAATGGAGGCAAAAAGTGCACTGCCCATTGGAAGAGAATAATAATCTAACACTGACTGCTTACAGTGAATTAATTTTATCATATTACTTATATTAATTCATTTAATACTCACAACAATCCAATAAAGTGTATATTATCATGCCCAGTCTGTGAATCAGTAAAAGTGAGTCACAGAAAAATTAAACAATTTGTCCAAGATCATAAGGCTAGTAACTGGCAGATCAAGTTCCAAAGCCAGTCTGATTCCAAAGCCCATGCTCTTAATCATCAGAAAGGCTCACTGCCTTTCTGAAGATGCAGTGTAATAATAATTTTTCTCACATGAACAGCATTTTTCATTTTGCAAAGATCTTTTCTAGCTATAATCTTGTTTGTACCCTCTAACAGCCCTGGAAAAAGGATACTATTATGTATCACCATATGGTGAAATGCCTTTGAAAGCCACGCCTTCTCCTTCTTCACCTTCAGGCTTCATCTCTTTTCTCCAATCCATTTCCTGCCTCCCACTTCCTTTCCATTATTTTCTATTCAACAATTACCTGGCACTGCTAGTTTCCTATCCTACTTCCATTCCTGCCAACTGCCATTATGTATACACAAACAGGCTCTTTATGACCTACCTTCTTAGACTAACTTCTTATCGTTTACCTTCTCATAATTTAGGTTCTAGCTATTCTGAAAACCCCACAATTTGCTGAACACACATAACATACTTCATGCCTCTAAATCTCTGCTATCTCTGCACAAGCAGTTGTCTTTCCTTAGAATGTATTCTTCCCTTCCCAGACTTTCCATCCAATAAATGCCTACTCATCTTTCAAGTATTCACTGGAAGGCAACCTTCTCTGTGAAGTCTCTTGTATTGATTTCTCTATTGATTCTATTATCTCTATTTTTCTATTGATTTCTCTTTTACCGTCTTATTGACTCTTAAATAGTTCCATCTATTATAGCACTCATTACACTGCACTGGAATTTATTTATGCACATATCTGTCTCTTCCACAAGACTTAGGGCTTCTTGAAGATAGGGTCCATCCTCTTTTTTTCATTTTTCTCCTCCCTAGTATACAACACAACTCAGGTATTGGCATAGGAGTTTGAGAATTATTAATTAAACAGATTAAGGACTCATTTTTTCATTTTATAAAAGAAGAATTAGATGGTTTTCAAATTACCTCCCTTAAACTCAGAGAACGGAAGTTCCCAAATGCTGCATCCACAAATAGTACATAGGTAGAACAGATATGGCTCTGCTCTCCCGGAGGTTTCCAAACAGTTGGATACTTAGAGTATTAACTTAGAGCTTGTCTCTTAACAGTACCCCATTTATCTTCTCCCTAACAGATCCAGAATTATCTAAAATCTTGTCTTACTATACCTCATTAGGAATGCTTACATGAATTTAGATAATGCTTCTAACTTTCCTGATGATGACCTCATTTAGCTCTCACAATTACCCTGGAGTGTGGGCAATGTGACACTTATTTTGTTAACAAGGAAACTGAGGGCCAGAGAAGTCACAACTCAAAACTACCAAGGTCACAGTGTTTTTTAGCCATAGGGTCAGATCTGAAATCTATACTATCTGGATACATTGTTCTGTTTGGTTGGTCCTTGCCACACACACACTCTATTTCCCTTTTTTTGTTTCCTTTAGGTCCCAAATCTACCAGACACCAGGGATGCTAGAGTTCCTCACAACACCACCCTTGACTGCAATCTTAGCTCCCAGGCATGTGCCTCCCACCTTCACTGGTAGTGATATGCTAACAGACTAGTTGCAGCCTCAGACACCAGAGTATTTCCTGCCTGAAGCCCTTCTGTATAACAGAATGTCTGGGATGGACTCTTTCCAGTAGGAGACAAAAAGCCAGGGTCAAGCATGTAACATCCAAGAATCTCTTTGGGAGGGGTCCAGAAGCTTGAAACCTGAACCTCAAACCTCTGGGGTGGGTGGCAGTGGGAATCAAAGAAAGCCTTGCTTGGTGACGGTGTGAATATGAGGGTTCATGGAGGTATGAGGATTAAACTCTAGGAAGTCGTCAATACTAATGTTTTTTTTTTTTCCTTCACTGAGATGTCAGAGAACTAACACAGGAGAAAAAAGGGATAGCTTAGTTTGGCTTAATACTAGTTAATGGTCCTTAGTGAGAGCTGCTTAGAACTCAAAATAATTACTATGTACACATCAGCAACATAGCAGGCTAAGTTTCCTATAGGTGTACTCTCATTATAATATCTAACTCTGTTCTCCAATGTACAGCCTTTGAAAAGGCTTGCTCAGATAGTATGGCTGTCAAGGCATGAGTTGAGGAAACACTAGCTTCAGCCTACAGTTTTCCTTCAACGTGCATTCACTCAACTTCTTTTTGGCACTGCATCAGGCTGTTTTAGAAAAACAGGGAGAAGTCATTTTCAAGTTTTGAAACACACCAAATAGATTAGGGAGCAGAGGCAGTTTCTTGGAGACTCTGTTTTCTCAGGATAATCCAATCAACATCACTTCTTAGCAATCTTAAGCAGAAACCTCTGGAAGAACATGTCTAAAGAAAAGTCAATTAAGAAATCTTTGCTGCTTTAGTGCACCTGCCAGCCAAGATCTTCAAAGAAGACAATTCATCTTTGGGACCTATGAATGAACTTCTAGGCAAAGTTAGTGGCAGTTTAAAATGATTTTGGTGTTTTAGTTCTCAAGCTTTATATTAATGACCCACTATTTACAGAGATTCTTCTATGTTCCAGCTATTGTACTCTTTATACATAATTTCTATGTAGATAACAATCTGCAAGGTAGCAACTGCTCTACCATCTCTACAAACAAGGAAATGGACATGTGCAGACATGTGATTTGCCCAAAGTCACACTAGTGACTAAGATGCCAAGCCAGATACATCTGATTATAAATATACTGTGTCCATATAAACTACTCACTCTCTCTCAATAGTTATCACTTATTAAAGTGCTGGTACCATACAAGGCAATTTACATGTACTATCACTATCAAAGAAAACTTCACAACAAAATTTATGTGAGTAGGTACCAACACAGTGCCTCTCAAAGGACAAGAACTCAGTCTGTTCAATGAACAAATAACTTGAATTAGTAGGTGATTATTGATAACATGAATAACCATCCTAATGAATGTGGTACTTAGCTTTCTTTTGAGGCTATTCTTTGAATGACTCAGGATCAGAGATCATTTCCTTGGAAAAGCTGGATGATGAACTGATATTAATTTGCAGACTTGTTAATGTAAGGAAACAGCTTCTCATCCTGGAGGCTGGGCTGAGGAAATCCAGTGACTCCAAGTTACACAAATTCTGTCATAATGATTTGCACTAGGTTATTGCTAAGCCTGGAAATCAGAGAGTGTGAGCTCAAGCTATGGCTGTATTTGTTAAGTCACCAAATTGAACAAGTTAATTTACCACTCTGAACCTTGTCATACGAAATGGGAGTAAAAGCCCCTATGGTTCATAGAACTGCTGTAAGGATTAAGTGGAATCATATGTAAGAAAAAGTTCTGTAACCTATAAAATGGGACAATCAGGTGTCTTGCAACTGCTTGGAAAGATTAAACTGATTCTCTGTTCAGTTCAGCTCGGTTCAGTCGCTCAGTCATATTCGACTCTTTGTGACCCCATGGACTGCAGCACGCTAAGCCTCCCTGTCCATCACCTACTCCCAGAGTTTACTCAAACTCATGTCCATTGAGTCGATGATGCCATCCAACCATCTCATCCTTTGTTGTCCCCTTCTCCTCCCATCTTTAATCTTTCCCAGCATCAGGGTCTTTTCAAATGAGTCAGTTCTTTGCAACAGTGGCCAAAGTATTGTCTAACAGAGATTCTGTTAGACATATAACATCAAGACACTCAGCTGAATAACTGATAACAATTAAAGCAACTTTTAATTTTATTATTATTTTTGTTATTTTTTGTATTTGTCTTCCCTGTGTGAACTCTGTTTTTGGCACAGTGCATACACAGACAGTATCCTTAGGCCTTCTTCCCAGGGATTTTATTGGCTAGTCAACCTCAGATTTCCGAGCTAAGAAGGTATTAGGGACAATTGGGTGGTTGTATCTGGGCCTTGTGAATTGGAAAGACAAAAAAGGGGTTTGACACTCATCATGCAATGTCTTCCACATTATGACCCAATTGGCTTTGGATAACCTGGTCCCTCGTTGTAAAACCCAAGGCTAGAGATCTACAAGGGTGCTACAGACTATGGGGTATAATTTAATGAGGAGGGAATTTGGAGTTAGGAGGGGACCTGGGCTCAAGTTCTGGCCTTGCTGTCTTCTGAATGTGCAGCTGTAGGGCAAATATCAACTCTCAGAGCATCGGTCTTTATCTATAAAATAGGGAAAATAATGCATACTTTAAAGAATTCTTATGAGGATCAAATCAGGTAATACATATGAAACTGCTCTGTTCAATATAAATTCCTAACTGATTGGCAGGTATTATTAAACGGCAGGTTAATCTTTGATTCTACAGGAAGATGTTTGGTTGTTGATGATTCAGAAGAATCTTTCAATCACAGAAGTTTAGGATTAAGAGAATCCTTAAAGAGTTTATGCTTCACTTGTTTCCACATTGTGTTCCCTAGAGCCCTAAGATTCTGCAAGAGTGATCTGAGGCTTCTCTAGGCATAGTGAGGGAGAAGCACTGGCTCTAAATCAACCAGCTCCACTTGGATGTGTACCATGTTTTTGAGAAATAAAGAGTTTGGCTGCTAAAGGAACATTTGTGAATCATTGGATGTGATGTGAGGCATATGGGATAGAGGATCTCTGAGGCTTCTTTAAACTCTAATACTTGAATAATTATTTCTTTTCAAACAACATATGGTCAAAGGAGGAAGTGAGTTCCTCATCACTGGAGGTAAACTTGCAGAAGTTAGACAAACACTTCATATTTCTTTCACTATCACTCAATATACCCTTCCATTATGATGATCTATTTTATTAAGGCTTAATAAAATCCTTATTTTATTTTTTTCTTTTTTGGTCACACCATGCAGCCTGTGGGATCTTAGTTCCTCAACCAGGGATTGAACCCATGCCCTTAGTGAAAGCACAGAGTCTTAACCACTGGACTTCCAGGGAATTCCCTAAGACAGTTGTAAGAGCACTTATCAGGGAATTCCCTTGAAGTAAAACTGGAAAACTATTAATAGAGTCCAAACCACTTTTCACACCTTATACATATGGAAAAACAGAGACCAGGAAAGGGAAGGGATCACAAAATGAGTTACCAGCAGAGCTAAGGCTAGAATCCAAGTGTTCTGACTTCCAAACCCATGTTCCTTCTACCATACCATATTATAAGAGTTCCCACGGTATGGGTCCTAACAGTGAAAACAGATTATCAGTTAGGTTCAAGATTATCTTTGGAGTGAACTTGTGTATGCACATGTAGAAGAGCATCTTAAGGCATATAAGGATAGGTCTGTGTGATTCATGATTATGAGGAAATTTGCTGATTAAATCTGTGGGTTGAACATGATTATTGTGTGCTGATGTGAGGCATATGGAATACTCAGTAATGCTGTTCTTCTTGATTTTTGAGTTTCCTTATTTTAAACATGGGGATTTTTACCATTCTCTCCCCTTACAAGGTTATGGTGAGGATTGCATGAGTTAACAGATGGGACAGGAACAGATGTGGTGCCTGGCCCAAAGGAATTTTCACTAAATATGATATCTCATATCCCATGCCCCCACTTACCAGGCAAGGCCTTGGCCCACTTGACCACATGTACAAGCTGTCTTTCGCCCAGTTCATTGAGGCTAGAGAGTAAGGCTGCGAAGGAGTCAGGCTGGTTGTTGTCATGTCCAGCACACACCACCCCTGGCTCAATGGCTTCCAAGACATTCAGAAAGATGGGCTGACACTCATAGCCTTCAATATGTGACACTGTCAGCTTCTGAGCTGGCTCCTCAGTGGGGCTGGTGGCACTGGAAGCCTCCCCTTCCTCCTGTAGCTTCAGATTCCCAAGTTTCTTCAGTTTCCGGGCTATTGGGAAAGAAGGGAAACTTGTATTTATTATCAGTGGCAAAAAACACACAGCACAGCTAACCTGTTGGAAAAGCTGCTTGAGATAAGAAAACAAGTATGATCATTTTTCCTGATCACAGACGCTAAACTCCTTAAGGACAAGTGTATATTTTAACCACTGGTTGAATGAATGGTTCATCATTCTAAATTCCTATTAAACTCAAGCCTTCATAGCTTGCTTTCTCCTTTATCCTCTTGCCAGACGTACCTAGTATATATTTGGATTGGGTTCTGCCTAAATATGGTCTCCAGTATTCATACTTTGAATCTTTAATTCAGTTCAGTTCATTTCAGTCGCTCAGTCAAATCTTACTCTTTGCAACCCCAAGAATCACAGCATGCCAGGCCTCCCTGTCCATCACCAACTCCTGGAGTCTACCCAAACCCATGTCCATCAAGTTGGTGATGCCATCCAGCCATCTCATCCTCTGTCGTCCCCTTCTCCTCCTGCCCCCAATCCTTCCCAGCATTTGGGTCTTTTCCAGTGATTCAACTCTTCACATGAGGTGGTCAAAGTAATGGAATTTCAGCTTCAACATCAGTCCTTCCAATGAACACTCAGGACTGATCTCCTTTAAATCATTACTAATATATTCATGGTTCACTCATTTTTATTCACTGCCATGACTGAGCGACTTCACTTTCACTTTTCACTTTTATGCATTGGAGAAGGAAATGGCAACTCACTCCAGTGTTCTTGCCTGGAGAATCCCAGGGACAGCGGAGCCTGGTGGGCTGCCGTCTATGGGGTTGCACAGAGTCGGACATGACTGAAGCAATATACCACCACAACCAACATCATCACCATTCATTCATCAGATATCCATTGTTAAGGCTTGCTTCTGAATGAAAAAAAGAACACAGGCCCTAACCAGTTTGGGAGAGGACAAATAAATGCCCACTAAAAAATCTAGCAGTTAGAAAATGTCAAACTGGTGAATGTTACAAAAGGGGTATTAACAAAAGAGGAAGGCAACAATCTTTCTGCATAGGTGGGGTCAGGGAGTGATTATGGTGACATTTGACCTGGATCTTGAAGAATAGCAAGGACTTCACTAGGCAGAGAAGGATGGAAAGGGCATAAACAAAAGCACTGAGGGTTTAAGGGAAAAAGAGATCAGTGTGGCTGGAGTGTATATTTTATGTGTGGGGAGAATGGCTATTTATGAGGTTGAAAATAATGATGACATCTGACTTTGAAGGAACATGTACAACATATTAAGGAATTTGGGCCTTATCACACATGTGATAGGCAAATATGGAACGTTTTAAATCAAGAGAATGATGCGCTGTGTCTATGTTCAGCATGTCTAGCAGACGGCTAGAAAAGGAGACCAGAAAGGCAGATCTATTGAAGAAGGACTAGACTTGTTCTATCATCCCACTTTGGGGTAAATGAATGGGAATTTTCTGGCGTGGGAGCATTTTTCACTTCAACTGTTAACAGCCCAAGTTATTGTTAGATATTTACACTCATAGTTGAACATACATTGCAACACATATATTGATTTTCTTCTTTAGTAAAGGAGAGAGGGGGAAGCTGAAGTCTGAAATCCCCAGCTGTATCAAAGAAATAACAGAGTGTCCCTGCCTTTATACTCTGCCTGTAAAATGGGAACTGTGCTAGGAAGCATCCATTTAAAAAGCTGATATCAATAGAAATAACATTATTTTAAAAAGCAACAATAATCTAAAACTCAAATCTTAAGAACCATCCCCCTCCATGCTCTCATACACATAATTTAGAGGTCTTTGAGCATCCTGATGTTTACTTTGTGCTATTTTCCTTAGCATTTCTATTGACAGGAATATAAATAATTATAAAGGTCATAACTCTGATGTCTAGCATAGACAGTTGCACTGGGGCAGACCATAAACCACTTTATCTCTAATCCCTTTAAATAATAATAATAAATTTTAAAAGGTATACAGCAAAAAGAGAAGCTGATTGCTCAATTTTAATGGATGAATACAACCAAACCTGTTGCTGATCTGTTTCTGGCTCCTGCGGGGGGGAAAAAAAGATACTTAGCTGGAACTGGCTCTCAGCTTTAATTAGAAAAATAAGTCTTGCAATGCAAACTTCAATCATAGTGCAACTCAGTAAATCAATGAAAGAATGAATCACATGTTTGGATTAACAACCAGGATAGAGGAGGAGAAAATAGAGGGGTTGGTGCTACAAGAGGAGCACAGTGAAGAACTCAGGGTAAAATAACAAGGGAGCCTGGAAAATCAACACAGAGTTCAAGATGACCTTGTCCAACAATCATTTCTGCAAGGCTTGGGCACAGTCAGTAATAAGGAGATATGCACACCCACTGTCAACTCCCACCTCCCATCAAGGGCACAAGCTGGAAGGTATGGGCTCATTTTGCCCCAGAGGTAGAGGCCTGGCCCCACAATATCTTGTCATTTGGTGAAACCATTGTTGACACAGGTTCATGTAGGCAACTCTACAGACTGGCAGTGTTTACTGGATCTGCTCCTCTAGTACAGTTTCTAGAGGTAGATACTCTCTTCCCCATCACTGGCACTTCCTGACTGTGGGCTTAGAAGTTGCCAAGCCATGCAGTTCTCCTTTCAGCCTGGGAGAGGACAGAGATATAATTAGCCCTATGCCTGAGTGAACTAAGAGATATAAGGGTAAGTACTTTTTCTCAGCCTTCTATATACCTTACTTCATGAACATATTATAATTTAATTCCACAATGATCTTAGGAGGTGAGGACTATTTCTTAACTCTGTTTTGCAACTGAGTAAACTGAGGTAACACAACTATCAGGAAATAGAATCTAAAAATCTTAATGTAGTCTGACTGTAAACCAATGTTCTTTCTACTGTATAATACAGCCTCCTCCAAGGAGCCTTAAACTCTACTTCTGGCCTAATAGAGTTGAGGAATGGGACTAGGGTTACATCCTCCCTGCCTTCAACCCTCACCCTTGACCCTAAATTTAAGTAACCATAATAGTATCAAGTCCAGAAAGGAAAAGGTAGAAAGCTATGAGATTCCTCCGGTTGGGTGCCTAAAGCAGAAATAGGTTTGGGGAACTATAGTGACTGGAACTATAGTGGCTTAGTGATTCATAAAAAAACAAAATAGGAAAAGTCCTTAGAAATCATCACATCCAGGAGGTTCACAGAATGTGAACCTTCATTGTCTACACATATGATACAGTGTGTATGTGTGTTTCTCTCTCTGTGTGTATGTGTTTATAGAAGAATGGTGGGAACTCTGGTGAACTAAAGTGAATGTTGACCATCTTCTGGCCCTTACAATACATGTACACATACACATACATATGCACATACTGTTAGAAGGCATTCATATAATATTTAAAAATTTTCTTAAACTCATCTATATCCAAAGTTAAATTCAAGCCATAACCTTTATTTTGGGACTTCTGTTGATAATCCAACATTTCATGTCAAGGATGGGGAGGCTGAGGTCAGAGTGAATGAGGTCAGCTAGTGGCAGAGCAGAGGCTCTTATTCCTAATCCAGAGTTCCCTGTGCCATACTAGCTCTCTTTTTGACTAAGTCATTTCTACTATATCTCAGCACCTGCCTCTCAGAGATCCTTTTAAATTTGCACTGTCCAACACAGCAGCCACTAAACACATGAGGCTACTTAAATGAATTAAAATAAAATAAAATTTAAAACATAATTCCTTAGTCTCACTCAGTCAATTCAGTCACTCAGTCCTGTCCGACTCTTTGCAACCCCATGAAGTGCAGCACGCCAGGCCTCCCTGTCCATCACCAACTTTCAGAGTTTGCTCAAACTCATGTCCATTGACTCGATGAGGCCACAGAAACATCTCATCCTCTATCGTCACCTTCTCCTCCTGCCTTCAATCTTTCCCAGCATCAGGGCCTTTACCAAAGAGTCAGTTCTTTGCATCAGGTGACCAAAGTATTGGAGTTTCAGCTTCAGGATCAGCCCTTTCAATGAATACTCAGGACTGATTTCCTTAGAATGGGATTGGTTGGATCTCCTTGCAGCCGAAGGGACTCTCAAGAGTCTTCTCAAACACCACAGTTCAAAAGCATCAATTCTTCAGTGCTCAGCTTTCTTTATGGTCCAACTATCACATCCATACATGACTACTGGATAAACAATAGATTTGACTAGATGGACCTTTCTTCGCAAAGTAATCTCTCTGTTTTTTAATATGCTGTCTAGTTTGGTCATGACATTTCTGCCAAGGAGCAAGTGTCTTTTACTTTCATGGCTGCAGTCACCATCTGCAGTGATTTTGGAGTGCCCCCCAAAATAAAGTCTCTCACTGTTTCCCCATCTATTTGCCATGAAGTGATGGGACCAGATGCCATGATCTTAGTTTTCTCAATGTTGAGTTTTAAGCCAACTTACTCACTCTCTTCCTTCACTTTCATCAAGAGGCTCTTTATTTCTTTTCACTTTCTGTCATAAGGGTGGTGTCATCTGCATATCTAAGGTCATTGATATTTCTCCTGGCAATCTTGATTCCAGCTTGTGCATCATACAGCCCAGTGTTTTTCTTGATGTACTCTGCATATAAGTTAAATAAGCAGGGAGACAATATACAGCTTTGACATACTCCTTTCCCTATTTGGAACCAGTCTGTTGTTCCATGTCCAGTTCTAATTGTTGCTTCCTGACCTGCATACAGATTTCTCAAGAGGCAGGTAAGGTGGTCAGGTATTCCCATCTCTTGAAGAATTTTCCACAGTTTTTTATTATCCACACAGTCAAAGACTTTCGCATGGTCAATAAAGTAGAAATAGCTGTTTTTCTAGAACTCTCTTGCTTTTTTGATGATCCAAGAGAAGTTGGCAACTTGATCTCCGGTTCCTCTTCCTTTTCTAAATCCAACTTGAACATCTGGAAGTTCATAGTTCACTTGCTGTTGAAGCCTGGCTTAGAGAATTTTGAGCATTACTTTATCAGTGTGTGAGATGAGTGCAATTGTGCGGTTGTTTGAGCATTGTTTGGCATTGCTTTTTTGGGACTAAAATGAAAACTGATCTTTCCCAGTCCTGTGGCCACTGCTGAATTTTCCAAATTTGTTGGCATATTGAGTGCAGCACTTTTACAGCATCAGATTTTAGGACTTGAAATAGCTCATCTGGAATTCCATCACCTCCAGTAGCTTTGTTCATAGTGATGCTTTCTAAGGCTCACTTGACTTCACATTCCAGGGTGTCTGGCTCTTGGTGAGTGATCATACTATCATAATTATCTGGGTCATTAGGATCTTTTTTGTAGAGTTCTTCCATGTATTCTTGCCACCTCTTCTTAATATCTTCTGCTTCTGTTAGGTCCATATCATTTCTTTCCTTTATTGTGCTCATCTTTGCATGAAATGTTTCCTTGGTATCTTTAACTTTCTTGAAGAAATTGCTAGTCTTTCCCATTCTATTGTTTTCCTCTATTTCTTTGGGTTGATCACTGAGGAAGTCTTTCTTATCTCTCCTTGCTATTCTTTGGAACTCTGCATTCAAATGAGTATATCTTTTTTTTTCTCCTTTGCCTTTAGCTTCTCTTTTTTTCACAGCTATTTGTAATGTCTCCTCAGACAACCATTTTGCCTTTTTGCATTTCTTTTTCTTGGGGATGGTCTTGATCCCTGCCTCCTGTATAATGTCACGAACCTCTGCCCACCATTCCTCAGGCACTCTATCAGATATAATCTCTTAAATCTATTTGTCACTTCCACCGTATAAGTGTAAGAGATTTTATTTAGGTTATACGTGAATGATCTATCAGTTTTCCCTACTTTCTTCAATTTAAGTCTGAATTTGACAATAAGGAGTTCATGATCTGAGCCAGAGTCAGCTCCCAGTCTTGTTTTTGCTGACTGTATAGAACCTCTTCATCTTCGGCTGCAAAGAAATTAATCGATCTGATTTTGATATTGACCATCTAGTGGTATCCATATGTAAAATTGTCTCTTGTGTTGTTGGAAGAGGGTGTTTTTTGTGACCAGTACCAGTGTGTTCTCTTGGCAAAAGTCTGTTAGCCTTTGCCCTGCTTCATTCTGTACTCCAAGGCCAAATTTGCCTGTTACTCCAGGTATTTTGTGACTTCCTACTTTTGCGTTCCAGTCCCGTATAATAAAAAAGACATCTTTTTTGGGTATTAGTTCTAGAAAGTCTTGTAGGTCTTCATAGAACTGTTCAGCGTCAGGTTCTTCAGCATGACTACTTGGGGCATAGACTTGGATTACTGTGATATTGAATGGTTTGTTTTGGAAATGAACAGCGATCATCCTGTTGTTTTTGAGACTGCATTCAAGTATTGCATTTCAGACTCTTTTGTTGACTATGATGTCTACTCCATTTCTTCTAAGGGATTCTTGCCCACAGTAGTAGATATAATGGTCATCTGAGTTAAATTCACCCATTCCAGTCCATTTTAGTTTGCTGATTACTAAAATGTTTATGTTCCCTTTTGCCATCTCCCGTCTGACCACTTCCAATTTGCCTTGATTCATGGACTTAACATTCCAGGTTGCTATGCAGTATTGCTCTTTACCGCATGGGAGTTTACTTCCTTTTTTTTTTTTTTCCTTTTTTCACTTCTGGTCCATAGTATTTTATTAAATTTTATTTATTTATTTATTTTCTTTACATTATCGCGTTTGTTTTGCCATACATTGACATGAATCCACCATAGGTATATATGTGTTCCCCTTCCAGAACCCCCCTCCCACCTCCTTCCTGACTCCATCTCTCTGGGTCACCCTGGTGCACCAGCCCTGAGCACCCTATATCAAGCATCAAACCTGGGCTGGCTATTGATTTCACATATGATAATTTACATGTTTCAGTGCCATTCTCCCATATCATCCCTCCCTTGCCCTCTCCCATAGAGTCCAAAAGACTGTTCTATACATCTGCATCTCTTTCGCTGTCTCACATACAGGGTAATCGTTACCATCTTTCTAAATTCCATATATATGCATTAGTATACTGTATTGTTGTTTTTCTTTCTGGCTTACTTCACTCTGTATAATAGGCTCCAGTTTCATCCACCTCAGTAGAACTGATTCAAATGTATTCTTTTTAATGGCTGAGTAATATTCTATTGTGTATATGGACTTTACTTCTATCACCAGTCACATCCGCAACTGGGTGCTGTTTTTGCTTTGGCTCATCTCCTCATTCTTTCTGGAATTATTTCTCCACTGATCTCCAGTAGCATATTGGGCACCTATTTCTCCACTGATCTCCAGTAGCATACTGGGCACCTATCAAGCTGGAGAGCTCCTCTTTCAGCGTCCTATCTTTTTGCCTTTTCATACTGTTCATGGAGTTCTCAAGGCAAGAATACTGAAGTGGTTTGCCATTGCCTTCTCCAGTGGACCACGTTTTGTCAGAACTCTCCACCATGACCCGTCTGTCTTGGGTGGCCCTACACGTCATGGCTCATACTTTCACTGAGTTAGACAAGGCTGTGGTTCATGTGATCATATTGGTTGGTTTTCTGTGATTGTGGCTTTCATTCTGTCTGCCCTCTGATTGAGAAGGAAGCTTATGGAAGCTTCCTGATGGGAGACTAGCCACAGTGTAAGTGCTCAAAAGTCACATGTTGCTTGAGGCCTGCTACACTGGACAGCACAGATACAGAACATAGTCTTCTTGTAACACGTAAATTACCGTATGTGAAACGAATCCCAGTCAAGGTTCGATGCATGCTACATGCTGCTCGGGGCTGGTGCACTGGGATGACCCAGAGGGATGGAATGGGGAGGGACGTGGGATGGGGGGTTCTGGTTGGGGAACACATGTACACATATGGCGGATTCTTGTCACTGTATGGCAAAACCAATACAATATTTATTGTAAAGTAAAAAAAAATAAAAACAAAAACAAGGACAAAACTGGAGCCTATTATACAGAGTGAAGTAAGACAGAAGGAAAAACAACAATACAGTATACTAACACATATACATGGGATTTAGAAAGATGGTAATGATAACCCTGTATGCGAGACAGCAAAAGAGATGCAGATGTACAGAACAGTCTTTTGGACTCTACGGGAGAGGGCAAGGGAGGGATGATATGGGAGAACAGCATTGAAACATATAAATTATCATATGTGAAATGAATCACCAGCCCAGGTTTGATGCATGATACGGGGTGCTCAGGGCTGCTGTACTGGGATGACCCAGGGAGATGGAGTCAGGAAGGAGGTGGGAGGGGGGTTCTGGAAGGGGAACACATGTGTACCCATGGCGGATTCATGTCAATGTATGGCAAAACCAACACGATAATGTAAAGAAAATTTTTAAAAAATTGCAAAAAAATAATAAAGTAATGAAGGAAAATAAACAAACAAACAGAACATAGCCTTCATCTTACAAAATTCTATGGAATAATCCTGTGAATCTAGAGTGTACTCTGAGGCAGCTGTCTCATTTGTTATGCCCTACTCATGTTATTGATTAAAAAAATCACATGAACAGTGTATAGATGAATCCATGCGTTTTTCTAAAAGGTGGAAGGACACATGGAACAGTAGGTGATGATGCCATTAGCAAGGTACACTCTGTCACCTTGACTCTCCCACCAATGATTCAGATCTCAATGGGATGATGACTCATGGACCTAAGCAAACTCATTACAAGCAAGTTCAATATGTGTAGAGACTCTTGGGTGGGGGGGGATCCATCAACATAAAATAATTCCCTTTCTCTGCATAGTGCTAATGAAAACTTGGCTGGTAGTTTTATATCCTCCTCCTTTAGCTCTATAGGGCATCTGCTTGAGGAAGAGAAGCTGCATTCCCACTTGCCTCCAGGACCTGTATAACGTGCTGTCCCTGTGGCCACAGTGGCCCAAGCTGCACCAGGTGTTCTGGCCTCTCTGCCTAAAGAGAGTGACTGTACTGAAAATAATTGAAATCAGATTCCATTCATTCTGCCTGGGGATCCTCTGTTCTCTGTCTGCAGCAGAGGCCAGCATGTTGCTAGACGACTTGGAATGCTGGACAATGAGGATTGCTAGTCTCAGCTGTTACTCAATGCCCAAGGCCTTGTTTTCATCCATGAAGGCCGCCCCCACACCCCTTGTGTCTCCTGCACCTGAGCCCCAGAGCCAGATCTAACTCTTGCATGCCAGGTACAGGCTCAACAGGCCCCTGTGCTATGGCAGAGACCCATTGGTTTGCTCAAATTGAGTAGTGAAGCCTGGATAAAGGGGACAGTAAAGGTGGGTAGTTCTAATAGCGTGTGAGCTGCTTTTCATATCTTCCTTACCTTTCAATCATAGGTCAAAACAGTGACAAGAAAGGGACATTGGCAAGGCATGTCCTTGTCTGTACCTGATACTTAGGGGACTGGAGTCCTTTAAATGATGCCTGGATCCTGCTGCCTGGACTCTTTTGGGAATTCACTTTTCAGTCTAGTCGCATTAGACCCTTATGAGGGTTGTCTCTACAACAGAGAATGATTTTTCCAACCAGGTACATTCCCCAGGAGAAGTAGATGCGATTAATTTGTAGCTTCTATAGACACTGTGACCATTTGGCACTATTACAGCCTCATTCCTTGGTACCTCAAGATAGAGGTTTTCTCATCTATGGACAGAGAACAGGCAAGGTAAGGTGAAATTTCCAAAGTCTTAGAAAGTCCAAGTTCCTCTCCCTAAGGTCAAGGATGTTTCTCTTCCTAGGATCTCACCATGGAATTTGAAGCATAAAATAATGACTTCCTGTGACAGGTAGACTTTTAAGATAGCCACTAAGATTCCCCATGCCTGGTGTACACATGCCTTCTTCCAGTTATTTAGTCAAACACTAACATAGGTGCTGTTGTGAAAGAAACAGGCAGGTAGTTAGGGTCACAAGTCAGTTAAATTTTCAAAGTGATTATGCTTGATGGGCTTGACCTAATCATATAAGCCTTAAAAGGTACTGGACTCTTTTTGGAAAGATATTCATGGACTCAGGGGGACTCAACATATGGAAGATTCTCTGTTGCAGGCTTTGAAACTGGAGGGGTTCACAAGGAAAGAAGTGAGGGCAGCCTCTTGAAGATAAGAACAGCCTCTGTTGGACAGCCAGAAAGCAAACAGACACCTTAATCATACAACTGTAAGGAACTGAATCCTGACATAATCACATGAGCTTCAAAGAGGACTGTGAACTCCAGATTAGAATGAAGCCTGGCCAATAGTTTTATTTCATCCTTGTGAGACAATGAGCTGAGAATCCAGTCATGCTCTGTCAGACTTCTGACTTATAAAACTGTGAGCTGATAAATGGGTATTAAATTTGAGGTAACTTGTTATGCAGCAGTGGAAAACTAATACACTTTCTTTACAAAAAGTGTGGTATTGGCAAGATAATAGGCTTTGGAATCAGACAATCTAAGATTCAAACCACAGCTCCATCAATTACTAGCTTAATAACTTTGAGCCCATTGCTTAGTTCCTCTGAGATTCTGTTTCTTCATTTGTAAGATGGGTTACCATCACCTACTTCTTAGGACACTTATGAAAACTAAATGAGATGAGAGATAATGCCTGGCACATTTTAGTGAGCCCTCCAAAAATTATTTCTTTAATTCTCCATCCACTCCTGAAGAGTAGAGAATGACTGGGTTACAGGAAATGAAACCTGGATATGGGGAAGGAGGGACAGCAGGATTAACAGAGAGCCAGACATGGTAGAGAAGGGAAGAGTGACATTATGAAATGAAAAAAGGTAACTGAGTTTATTCAGCACATAATTGCCTATAAAACTGAATTCACGTCTTAAGTGTAATTCTAAATGCTGACTAAACACAAAAGTACACTTGGTTCAGAGTTTCAAATTCTCTGTGAAACCAGACTAGGCTGTACTTATGTGAATGTTTGCAATTATGTGTGTGTGCGTGCATGTGTGTGTGTGTGTGTGTGTGTGTGTGTGTGTGTGTGTGCAGGTGTGTGTGCATGCACAGGTGCTTGTATAATACTTAAATCTAGGAGTCATGAGCTTGAATATCTTCACTAGTCAGACAGATACATAAATGAGTTAAAACAGCCTAGCAAACATAAATAGGGTGGGTTGGGGACAGTGAAAGTGATTGATGCCCTACCTAGGGGCAGTCTAAGTCTGTTTATGCTAAACAAAATTCTTCAAGTCAATTTTGGCCTATGGCAAACCAATTTGTGGCTTCTGGCTTAAATCATGCCAACCATCTTTCCATTCACTAGGATTAGAGTCAGGGGATCTCACTGTAAAACTTTAGGCTTAGATATTCAGAGGAACACTGGATTACGATCCAGGGGAGCCTGCTGTACGATCTCCAAAACATCCTTTTCCTTCTTTTGCTTTTAGTTTCTTGATATATGTATAAAGTGTAGTAGTTAACAGCAAATAACCTGGAGTCAGACTGCCTCAGGGTTAAGACTGGCTCAATTGTTCACTAGCTATGTGACTTTGGGCAAGACTTAGCCTCTCTGTACATAAATTTCCACATCTATAAATTGGGAAAACTATTAGCACTTTATTAATAAGGCTGCTAATGAGGAATATAGACACTGTGGTGGTGTCTGAGAGTAAAAGGAAGATTTAACACCATGAGAAGAAGCCTCTAAGACCATAGCATGGTGAAAAATTTCACTGAAATTAAGGAGACAGAATGCAATGATTACATCAGAATTCTAAAATGTTGCTCACAATAAAGGGGTTTTTATTACTGGTAGTGGTAGTCACAGTCTTATGGGGCATCTGAGCTTGAACATATACCTTGATTCCTGTAACACCTCATTTATCTCATTGGATCAGACTATTGCATAAGATTATTATTAGGAGAAAGTGAGATGATCTCAATGAAAGTGCTCTGAATTTTATAAAAATGTATCCCAATGGGCAGGCTATGACATTTTCCAAGAATGAATCTCTAGCTAGACAACATTCTGAAAAGCTGTTTAGGGTAGCAACCTATAAAAATATTGCCTTCCATCTTGGGCAACTGGTCTCAAGCCAAAGACTGAGGGCCATACTGACAGGTTTAAGAATCCCAAGATAATTATAAGATCTACCTCACAGAGTTGTTATAACTTTACCTAAGAGAATACATGTAAGGTACTTAGCACAGAATAAATTCTGTAAGACAATACATGATGCCTCTTATTCTCTTGCTAGGTGCTAAACCCTACATTACTACATATCATTTCCTTTATCTCAAGTAGATGAATTTCTCTCTGAAAAAGCTAACTTATAAAGCATATAGAGTTTTGACAGGGATTTAAACCAATTAGGAGAGAGAAACAAATTGGAAGCTCCCCCAGACATTAATCTAGTACAGTAATGGAGCCCCAAAGATTTTTAAAGGGCCCTGAGAGGAAGCATAGTAGGGCTGAGCATGTGACTCCAATAACCCTGCCTTCTTTCAAAGCAGTGCTTTATTCCATATCTTCATTTGGGGCTCTGCATCAGATTTTGTTTGAAGAAAAGATTCCATTGCCAACAAGATGCTTGAAGGCCCCAAGTCTTGTCTATTTCTTCTTTTCCTATTGAAACTAATCCCCATTTTTAAAGATGAGCAGACTGAGGGCCAAAGCCAAGTCTTGACCAAGGTCACACAGCTAGATAGTAGCTGAGTAGGAACTAGAATCAGGTATCCTGACTTCTCAGGTAGTACTCTTTCAATTTTATCAGGTAGGGTAGCATGTTAGTGGGGAGAAGGGTCAGGTGGAGATGAGTGGGGAATAACTAGGACAGGGATAAGAGACAGGGAACAAAGCCAGTTCTTGGCAGGCATGGAGTGAGAGATTAGTAGGGGGTGCATCCAAGTGTACATGTACACAAACAAGTGCAGGCCAAATTCTCCCAGGCAAGAAGGCTTCTCGGTCCTTCCGCTCATGCCCCCATTCTCCCAGTTCCAATCCTAAGTCAGAGGGATAGCCAGGGAAAAGAATATCAAATTTTATCTTTCAAGGTTTATGTTGGACTATTTAGTCTAATGTTTTTTAGTTCATGAAGGAGTAAACGTAATTAATAATAGAATGATATGCAATGCTACACATGCTTGCCAAAGCACAGGATCTGGCAGAAAATATTTCCAAGTCTCTTCTCTCTGACTACTGAGCCAGAAGAAAGAGTATCACTGTCCAGATACCATCCTGGGTGAGGGGCACAAGGTCATTACCAAAAACCTGCTCATGTGAAATTGCAGAGCCTGGAAATGGTTTCACATATCAGGCTTTTCCACTGGAAAAAGTAAGTAGGTGAATTTAGAGCATACATGCTTTTACAATTACATTTAAACTGACATTAAAAACAAATGTGAAACAGTCCAAGCCGAACAGGTCAGCATGACCTGGAAAGCAAATGAGAAAAAAAAAAAAAAGGAAGAAAGAA
>ML663455.1:929627-953234 GCA_007570785.1 Antilocapra americana | reverse complement strand
CACTGGTGTATTAATGGCTTTATTAAAGGAAAATTCACTAGCAGAAATATGCAACATTCAAACAAATAGAAAGTAGTTAAAAAATAAACCACATTAGCCTTTCAATTCACATTAGGGAAACTCTTGTTGGCCTGGAGATTAGAATTCTGCCCCAAAGAGGGGGAAATTCTCTTCCCTCCTTGATGTCCTTCCTTGGTTTTTCTCCAGAATGTTGTTGAGCCAGGAGAAAGAGAGAGATGTGTGTGTGTGTGTGTGTGTGTGTGTGTGTGTGTGTGTGTGTGTGTGTGTGTGTGTGTGTGTAGGTGGAGAGAGGAGAAGGAAGAGGGCAGAAAATGCAGGCTCCAGGCAAGGCTGGAAGAGTGATTCTGACCCTCACATTTCTCAGCCCCTGGCCTCAAAGATTCCACATCCACCAGAAGGAATCTAGCTTCAATATGAAGTCTCTGAGGCAGAGACAGAGCATAGCAAAATAGTGTAAATTCTAAAGCTCTCTCCTCTTACATCAATGCAAATTTGAGGCTGGCCTGGGAGAAGAACAAAGCATCACACTTGATGGAGAAGCAAGTGTATGATGTAAGTGAATAGTGTGGGGCACTAAAGCTAGAAGTTAAGAGGTAAAGTCTTATCAACTTTCTTCCATCATCTTAATTTCAATAGAAAACAAGAAAGTAGGCACTGATTCTTAGATTTTGCCTTCTTTCGCTTAAGTTCAAGTGTGTGTGTACTGCTAAAAGGAAAGTCCCATTAACTTTGAGAACAGGGAGAAAAGGAATGTCTGACTGTACTCTCCTGGTCTGTTTGAAGAGATGGCTGGCTGGTTTCTTGGAGGTGTTCCTCCAGAGGAATCAGAAATCTGGTCTTTGTTTACTGAACTTGTATGGATCAGCTACTACCTACAGCTCAATGATGGAGCCCAAGGTTACGATCTAGCTCCATGGCAGAGGTCTAGCAAAATAGAGGTAAGAGGAAACTTGTGAATTGCAAAATAACCAAGTGAAAATGACCACAGGAGCCTCAGATAGGGACAGTGGCTTCCTGTTCAAAGCAGCACTTCGAGTCCTATTAGCTAAGCTTCTTTGCAGCAGTAGCACACTGTGGAAAGCAAGTAACTGCACCAGAGCTTCACTGCATCCACTTGAGTCAGTGCCTGATGCCATCATATATGATCAAAAACAATCAAAGGGCCCTCTGCTAATACCAAGTCATATTATAGAAAACAATGATCATGATAGTCATGGCTACATGCATTGGTAACTCTACTACTTAGTCCTCACATAGCTATGAGGTAAGGAAATACCATCAGCCTCACTGGGAGGAGTAATCAACTAAAGGAGTAGTTCCCAGCCCCAATATCAGAGTTTCTGTTGAGGAGCAGGGGCTTAAGTTCTCAAGTTTCACATTGCAGGTGTTTCCAGGATATCCAATAAAATCCTCTAGAACACTCATTTTGAATAAGCAAATCAGGTCAGCCTTTCTTCAGTGTCTGGTCATTATAAGATGCTTGCAATATTTAACCTGGAATTTTTCTAATATAAAAGAGAGACACTGGTGAACACAGCAACTTGAAGATGTGTTAGCATGTTAGCTGGCCCCATAATCAGATACTTGAGTCAGATCCTCTGATATAGGAGGCAGCAGTGCAAAGTTGGGGAGAAGGGGTGCCTGCCATTTTGGACTAGAGATTTTCTTCTCATTTCCTATCTACCTGTAATACAGAAGTGAGACTGGGAAATGGAAAATTCTTTATTTGGAGTTTTGGGGGCTTTTCCTTTTTCTCTTTCTTTTCTGCTTTATTGATCAATATACTAAAGGACATATATGTGTTTGTATGTGCCTCCTGGGCAAGAATTAAGTGGTGGTTGTGGCTGAAGGGAAAGGATATGGGGGGAGAGAAGGGAGGTGAAATTTAACAGTCTCCTTATAGCCACTCAGAGGCCAACAAAGACTCCCTATTTGGTCTTCTGAATTTCTTGTAGCTGCCAAACAATCCCATAATATTACAAGCATTATTACTCAGCCTAGAGATGGGAATGCTTCGAAATTAATGTCTCTGCACCTAACAGCTCACTAATCAAAGCTTCTATGCCTCATTTTCCACCCTGGTGAGAGTCCTCAGTCTCTTCCAGTTTCATTGTGGTAAGCATGATACACCACACTGTGCACGCCCAGGCTGGTGACCTTTTCTCTTGGTCAAGATCCAGATTTTCTTTTTAGTTCCAAATGCCAGTCCAAGTTTTCACAGGTGATTTCTTCAGGATTGGTGCTTTTTTTTTTTAATTGCTGACTGTTAAAAGTCTGAAATGTTCCTCAACACTCAATTTTCACATCAGCCACAGAACCACTGGTCCAATGGGGTATTAAACAGTGGAAAGAAATACATTTTATGGCAGGCTTAAGAGATCTAAAAACTGTAGCAAGGATGAAATGGACTGAAGAGAATGGAACTTGGTTCTAAAAGTGGTGATCTAGGGTAGCCATCCCATTTGCAGTTTCCTTTCTATATATCTGTTGTCACGGAAAAATTATTGGTAATAGACAATTTGAAGGTTCTACTGGTTTCTGGATGGTTGTGTATTTTCTCCTTAGTTCTACTTCATACAAACATGATCCCAAAGGATGTACGAAAGTCTCTAAAAAGCATCTTTCTCAGGTAAATTGTCTATGTAGAAGTTCAGGACAATAAGAAAATATTCTAAACACTTTTGTTGATCTTAAGGAATACATTCTCCAATTTGTAAGAACAAGTGGCACTTTTCTTAAATCAAAAGTAAAAGGTTTTCATACAAACAGTTATGATATCAGCTTATATGAAGCTTTTCTTCTAAATTGTTGTATTTGGAAAATATCTGCTTTTGTATATATGACCTATTGTGTGCTGGGTACTCTTAGCTTTCTGCATACTACCTTCAAAAAATATTGCCTATGACATCATTTTACTCTCTCAAAAGCAACTGAGGGAATTTGGAACACTCACAGCAAAAGTAAACAACAATAAAATCTGCTGCTATTACACTTTAAAAACTCAAGGATTTTAAGTGGTGATTTTACAAGTGAGATACTTATTCAGAACCAGATATCATCAATTTTGATGATCATAGAAAATTATTTACTTCTAACCATAGTTCTTTAAAAACAAATATTCAGAGACAGACTATAGCATATATATGCTGTCCCAGACAATGTGGTTTGGAGGTAATTCCATATAAAAGTTCACTTGAGAACTATAATTAGAGAGAAAGATACCTTTTACTCTCCAATATGTCACCAAATATGTATGTAACCAATTGGAAGATGTCAATATTGGCCTTGGAGGACAGATTACAAGGGTTAATTCAAGGGAAATTCAGAGACTAGAGAACCAAGGAACTAGTGCCAAAATCCACACTGCTATAGAAAAGAGAACAGGCTCCAGTGGTGACTGGGAACACACAGACAAATTTTCATCCAAAAAAGGAAGTACAGGGATATTTATTGTATACCTACTATGTGTTAGTTTCTTTATAAATTTACCACAGTTCTGTAAGGAAGATTTTATTATTCCCATAATGTAGTTAGGAAATTAAGTTGGGGAAACTGAGGCTCAGAGAGATTTAATGATTTACCCAAAGTCATCAAGATAGGAAGTGGCAGAGTTAGGACGAGAAACAAGGCCTGTCTGTATCTTAGTCCATTAGGCTATTTCCACTATACAGAGGCCCTCCTAAAACATGAAACCAAAACAAAAAAAGAAAACCAGAAACTGTAACTGCTGAGCCACATGAACATGTTGATATCAAAATTTCTATGCAATTATACTTCTCTGTGTATGTCTCAGTTATGCAGATCTGTAGGAGTACTCAAGTATCTAAGAAATTTGTGTGGAGAGTAGCATGTCTCAGAATTGAGACTTATTGCTTGCATCTCCAACCTAGAGACTTCTGGGGCTCTAATCTATAGAGTCAATGTAGAAAGGAAGAAATTCCATTAACTGAGTTCTACATTGTTGAGTCTTTGTGATACTCAATACTCTGCTGCTTGCTGAAAGGGGTTTTAAGGGGATCAATCATTGGGTGGGCAGTGGGACCTAAAAGTCTTAAAATTTGTGATTTCTAGGCCTCTGAAATGAATAACGAAGGTATGTGGTAGCATCATGATGAGGTTCTGGGTGGATGTTGGAATGCTAGTCAGAGAAAAAGGACTGTTAAACTTTAGAGTAGAATATCTAGATAGCCAAAATATTTAGTGATCACTTTGCATGGTGCTAGAAGTCATCATGTTTCTCAGAAATAATGTATCTAGTATGTTCCTTGGGTAAGGAATATGTACCTATGACCATTAGATAAATTAGTAATTCTGCTTTGGCCCGAATTTTATTCTATCCTTTGTGTATGACAATAATACTACATACCCAACATGATTTACTTTAGTTGTTTTAGAAGGCATTGGTGCATACTCTTGAGATGTGGTAAATATCATTGGCTCTTGGTCATGAAGTCATTCTTAATTGATTCTTCTTGTGAGTAACATACATGTAGATATACAAATCTATAAATGCATGACCTGGGCGAGTGATATAATCTACTTTTAGGAGAGAGTATTTATCTATAACCAAGTTTTCCAAAGTACATTCCAGAAAACATTGGTTTTATAAGACGTTAGCAGGTGTTATATAAAAATAAGTTTTTCCAGAATTGAAAGAGACATGTGTACCACAATGTTCATCACAGCACTGTTTATAATAGCCAGGATATGGATGCAACCTAGATGTCCATCAGCAGACGAATGAATAAGAAAGCTGTGGTACAGATACACAATGGAATATCACTCAGCCATTAGAAAGAATGCATTTGAATCAGTTCTAATGAGGTGGATGAAACTGGAGCCTATTATACAGAGTGAAGTAAGCCAGAAAGAAAAACACCAATACAGTATCCTAATGCATATATATAGCATTTAGAAAGATGGAAACAATAACCCTAGACACAGATGTATAGAACAGTCTTTTGGACTCTGCGGGAGAGGGTGAGGGTGGGATGATTTGGGAGAATGGCATTGAAACATGTATATTATCATATGTGAAATGGATTGCCAGTCCAGGTTCAATGCAAGAGACAGGGTACTCAGGGCTGGTGCACTAGGATGACCCAGAGGGATGAGATGGGGAGGGAGGTGGAAGGGGAATTCAGGATGGGGAACACATGTACACCTGTGGCGGATTCATGTCAATGTATGGCAAAGACATTACAGTATTGTAAAGTAATTAGCCTCCAATTAAAAAAATAAATTTATATTAAAAATAAAAATAAAATTTTCAGTAAAAAAAAAAACCCGGTTTCTGTGTGTGAGATAAATTTGGGAATCCTGAGTTACTAAGCTCCTCAGGTTATTTTACTGCAACATTTGACAAGGTCTGTGATGTGATAACACCCACTATAACTCTTCCTGATCAAGACTATAATATTCAGGTTTTCCTAACTTATTCAACCATAAAAATAAATTTTCATGTATCATGTCACAGAACTATTTTTCTCAGAACTCACACCAAGAAGCATTGGCCTAGATCAAGGCCAACAGTCTTGTATGAGGGAAGGGCTTATGCATGTGGTCAGTACTTGCAGGTATCAATCTGAACAGAGGCAACTAACTCCAGGAACCAAAGCTGTAATCCTAGATGTTTAACAAAATTGATGCTAGAAATTTCTTTCTCTCTCACTACCTGAGCTACTATCTCCTTTTATAAAACTTAAGCCCTCACTAATTCTCTTAAAAAGCAAACATGCAAATAAAATGGATATGTAAACATGTCTATCCCATGTCATACCTCTTCAACTGCTTGAAGTTCAAACCTTTTAGTATAATAACCAAGTATATTTTCAGTGTGGTTTCAGCTTGCCTTCCCCATTTCCCCAGATCTGGCCATGAGAGGAAAAGTGAAAGTGTTAAGTTACTCAATCATGTCCAACTCTTTATGACCCCATGGACTATAGTTCACCAGGCTCCTCTGCTCATGGAATTCTCCAGGCAAGAATACTGGAGTGGGTTGTCATCCCCTTCTTCAGGGGATCTTCACAACCCAGGAATTGAACCCTGGTCTCCCACACTGCAGGCAGATTCTTTTTCATCTCAACCACCAAGGAAGCCCATATCTGGCTATATTAAACTAGTAATACTTGTGTTATTCCTCAAAACCTCAATGCTTATTTAAAATGTCTCTCTGCACTTATTCAAACTATGCACTTTGCTTTGAATGTCCTTTCCCTCTACCTCACTCAACTTATTCCTAATAATTTCCTACTTATTCTTTAAAGCTAAGCTGTATTAGTTACTACTGCCTGTCTCCAATTATTTAACTTTTTGAGGGTAGGGATTGTATCTTATTCATCTATGTTCCCCCAAAATGCCTACTACAGAAACTGGCACATAGCTGGCACTCAAGGAATATTTGTTAAATGGATAACTAGATGAATGGGAGGATGGAAATATTAAAAGCCTAGCTAGTTGGCTGGTTGGAAGATGAATGGATAGATAGATGAATAAATGTAAAAATTATCTGCTGAAGAATCAGGCTATGAGTGGTCCTTCAGCACTGGAATCACTCTATTGCATCCGAGGCATGTGATCCAGAAGTAGCTGTGGTGGGCTGCCCATGAGCATGGGGAATGATGAAAGAGTTGATATCAAGGCTCTTGTCAACACTGGAAAATGATAGGGATGTTTATAGTGCTCATGGCAACATCAGACCAGGATATCCTCTCAACTAGAGAATCATGGAGTTTGTTAAAACCTGCAGATCTGTTAATAGTTCTGAATCTCAGGTATGGAGTTTAGCCCCCTAGAAGGAATGAGACTTCTCAAATATGTTAGATACACCTGAAGAATATGCTGCATACTTCTGATTCTCACAAGCTCTGGGGCTCCATGTTTCTTCTCCATGTCTAGGGTTTGGCTGTTACCTGAAATTCCTAAAAGGCCTACCATCTTCCATGGTTCAGGACAGGAGGGCATAAGCAGGTGCCAATGCCATCTATTAAAAGTTGAGAATTCAAGAGTTGCTTAACACAGAAATAAATAATGTTTGGGGAGGAACAGGAAAGCAAATGAGAAAGAAAGAAGGGTCAGGGAAGAATATGGTGGGTAAAGGTAATTCTTTCTTTCTCATTCCATCTTGAAAACTGGGAGTATATCATTGAGAAGTACAGAGAAAAGTGAGGTGACTCTATTTACTTAAATTATGAACTGTGAAAAAAACAGCAGTTAATTCATCAGAGACAAAGTGCCTCTTTGGACAGTTACATTTTTTAAAAAAAATTTTAAATGAAGAGTAGGCAAGAAGGTTAGATTATTGAAGCAATTAGAGACATTTGGCTTTTCCAAAGCAGGCGTAAACAAATCATGTTCAAAGAAAAGCCTATTCCTGTTGTAAATGGGCAGTTGAGAGCCTGGAGGTAGTCTTTAAGGAAACCATGCTAAGAACCTAACCTCCTCCAGGGTTCTTTCAGAAACAGTAAGAACAGCTAAGACAATAAGAATCAACAGGTATAGAGGCCTGAAAGCAAAAAGAGAAGGGTATGTGTTTTAAGTATCTCTGAGCTAAGGAGATTCCATTACCAAACACTACAGAAAAAGCTAAATTAGAGACACTGAGGCATCAAGATCAAGCAGCCATCGGTTGCAGAGTGCCCAGCTTCTCTAAGATACAAAGACTGCCCTTCTGCCCTCCACTTCATCAATAACCTATCCATACAGTCTAGATACATGATATATCTTACTTAGATGTGACTAGAGGTAGCTAAAGTCACTATGTGAGTCAAAGTACACAAGTCTAGACTAATCTGTAATTCTGGGACAGTGAATAGACAATCCAAAAAAGGACTGTCACATCTACAATTCTTTCTTTGTGAGCTTAGACACAGAATCACAAAATGGTAGTTCCTAAAAGGTCCTTGGTGAAGCTCATTACCTTATTTTTATGATGAGAAAAATGAGTCTCAAATGGGAGAAACGAATTACCCAAACCCACATTCTTAGTTGCCATTTTGGAATATATTATATCATTTTGAATTGAGTGATAGGAAAAATAAAATAAAATTATATAACCCCCCTTTCAAGGTGATCAAAATGTTGATGCTAAACCCACATCTTATGAAAAAGGAAGTCTATTATTAGTATATTTAAAAGGATCATTGTATTGATATTTGCTTTCTCTTTTCCATTATTTGAGTAAAGTTGTAATATACAATGAAATTGCAAGATAAAAATAAACTTGGGAGGGGTTTGCAGCAGGGAAGCAGGGAATATGAAGATAAGTTTAGCAAAATGGAAAGGTTTGTATCCCAAACAATAGTATCTAAGAGGGTAAATACTTGGGTTTTCATTGACATGATACTTGAACATACTGTATGAGTCCCTTAATTATTAGAATTGGCTTTCAAGCAGGATCTTGATAATACTTTTGTTTTGAGATGATTTCTGGTAATGTTCTGTCTGTTGGGGATATTATAGGGCATGCCAAGTAACTCAGGGTTAAAGCCAAGTGGGAAGTGCTGTGAACAGCTTTACTGGCTAAATTACCACTGACCTTACTATCATAAGTCCTTACATTTGTCTAGCACTTTGTTATTTACCAAGGATGTTCACATTCATCATGTCATCAGATCCCCATTACAGCTCCATGGGAATGGTAAGTCTAAATTACAGATGAAAAAAATTGAAGCTTAGAGGGGGAACACTGAATAATAGTGCTGGGCCTTTAACCTAGGTCTGCCTGACTCCAAAGGCAAGACCATTTATAAAACATAAAGAATCCTTGTATCTTGTGGACATTTCTTGAAGTTTGCCTGGCTGAAGCTCTATTGCCTAGCATGGTTCCTTGTACATAGGAGACATTCAGTAAATGTAAAAAGGGAACTGAAACCAGAGCCTGCCACAGCACCTCCCAGCTTCTTTTCATTGTGTTGACCAAGCTCATTCAAATTTGAATACCTTAATAAATCAATTTGAAAACTTACTTTACCATTCTCTCCAAGAAATTAATTTATAGATTTATGTCAGACTGCTATATGGAATAGTGAAATTGTCTGTTATACACATACTTCTTTTCACAAGGGATTGGCTATAATCATGTTACAGATGCTTTACAGTGGATGATATTAACTGACACATGAAACTAATTTTAGGATTTGGGCCCAAATGTTATGAAGACTTTTATTATCATTAAACTTTACCTGTGTTAAAGCAGATTTGCAATTTGTATCAGCAAATGGAAAACTAAGGGGCTCTCTACCTGGAAGCCCCCATCTCTTATAAATAATTCAGAGAGGGCTAAATAATTGAGAGTTAAGTGTATCAGAATCCTCACCCTGGGGTGATCCCACCACCATGAATGTTGTGACAACATTCATATGGAGAATATTTCATCTTGACAATTCCTTTGTCAAATTTCCTGGCTGTCCTTCTGCACTCTCCCTCTACCCCCAGCCCTGTTTTTTCCTCCTCACTGTAGACCACAATTGTAGGATTTCTCTGTAGTAAGCCAAGCAAAGAAGAACAAAATTTATTTTTCTCAAATATTTGAATCTCATTTGATGCAGTTTCTTGGAAAACCACTTGTAGAGCATCTGCATGCTATGATTAGGAGCACTAGACACTAGTTGAAAGCCTGTCTCAAACTGAGCCTGCGTAAATTCATTTTTAATACTTTGGTCTGTTTAAAGAATATTACTAGGCTTCAAGGAGGCAAGAATATAGCTACCCACGTGAAGACCCACACATGGTTAGAAAACTACCATGTTGATTTCTGTAAATGTGCACATAGGCAGGCAAGATATTGAGCACCTTGCAGAAAGCCAGTGATAAACAAGTACTCTAAATCAGTCTTGAGAAGGGGAGGGGAGAGGGCAGAATTATAAGCACTTGGATTTTCCAAGATGATAATAAGTAATCAGGTATGAGGCCACAGTTTCAGGTGTTCAGAAACAGGTTTGTCTTTCTTCAAATTTCCAAATCAAAGTAAACTAATAAGCTTGCTTTTCTCATGAAAGGTGCATCTTTTTGGAAGTGGCAAGTGGTAGGAAGGAACCTGGCAGTGAGCAGATACAAACATGAAGAAATAGGAATTTGAAGGGGGAAAATGTAAGTGTCAGTCAAATCTTTCTGTAATGGTGACAACAATCATGGTAGACATAGACTAGAGGACAGGGAGCATTTTGATGGGGGATTACCCTTGAAAGAGCTGTATCTTCATTCTGTCAAACTACTCTGCTACTAAAAAAAATGCTTTTGGAAATTGTCAATAGATTTGCAAAGAAAGGGAAATGATTAAAAGGCCTGCTCATCCCTGGGAGACGTAGGATAGGAAATTGGCTCTGCTTGGCAGCCTAGTCATAGATTCCAAAGAAAAGCAGCTTTTCATTACAGGCGGCCAGTGCCACAACATAGGCAGCAGCTAACCAAGGAATATTCCTGGGTGTTCAAAGCCAGCCTGTGCCTGGGTCATCCTGCACCTGTGACTGTTCTGAATTCCTTAGTTCTCTTATCCTAGCCATTATTTAACAACATAAGGGCAGTACCATTATGTCCCCTGGGAAGCCCTTCAAGTCAAGTCCATATTCACTCATCCTCTGATGGGTCCTGATCCCTGCTTCACGTCTCCTGCTCCTATGATGAGCCCCACAGTGTGGTGTAGCATGTTTAAGGATAAAGCAAAGCACCAGCTGACTGATGGCCATGTTGGATGTGAAGGGGTCAGCCTGTTTTTAGAGCATGTTTGGCCTTCTTAGAAGCATCAAAAAGAAAATCTGGTTTAAAGAAAGAATAAGAGAATAAGGGGGGAAAAAGGAAGAAAGAAAAAGAGGAAGAAAAGTATCATACCTCCCAGAGTCATCCCTGCTTCATAGCATTTCCGGAGACGACAAGATGGACAATTTTTTCTTCGGAATTTATCAATGGTGCAATCATTTCTGCTGGCACACAGGTACTTCTGTTTTCCTGAGAGAACAAATATAAGAGTAGACAGCCCTGTTAATGTGTCGCTAGAGCTCCTCTGGAAAGTATTTCCAGACAGAAAAGGTGTGAAGACATATCCTGCCCAATGAGAGAGGTGGATATGGAATGGTCCCATACAATTTGATCACAAAACTCTATTAAACCAGGATGGTTTAATTCAATGCTATATTGTTTGATTTTCATAGGTGTTTTTCAAAGGGATGGACAGTTCAGGTCCTTCTAATAACCTCCTTTTATTAGGATGGTTGTTTTCCATAATACAAATACAGATAATCCTTCTATAAAAGAGAACTCCATGTGATTTTTAATTTTTATGTGAGACAACAAGAGAGACACAGATATAAAGAACAGACTTTTGGGCTCTGTGGGAGAAGGCAAGGGTGGGATGATTTGAGAGAATAGCATTGAAACATATATATTACCATATGTGAAATAGATGACCAGTCCACGTTTGATGCATGAAACAAAGCTCTCAAAGCCAGGTCACTGGGACAACCCAGAGGGATGGAATGGGGAGGGAGGTAGGAGTGGGGTTTGGGACAAGGGGACACACGTACACCCGTAGCTGATCCATGTCAATGTATGGCAAAAACCACCACAATATTGTAAAGTAATTAGCCTCTGATTATAATAAATTAATTACTTTTTAAAAAAAGTTAATGATCTTACCACCAAGCTTTCAGGGTATAAAAATCAAAGAGATAAAGCTCACTCTTTGTAAACACAGCAAATGAAAGGAAGTCTTCTGAAGATACAAGAAGAAAAACAATCACTTTCATGTACATGTGAAGTTGTGGGAAATACACAGAAATATATACACACAAACACACCATACACATTCTCACATTCAGAAATCCTTAGGATCATAGCTGTTCAAAATAAAACATGGAGTTCCACTCAAAAACACATACTTCATTCCTTGTTCCTCACACAGGCCTGGCACACAGTAGGTCTTTAATAAACACTGACTGAATGAATACTGAAGTTGAACAGAGATCTAGAGGCACATAGAGTTATCAGCAGAAATAGATAGCAATACCTGCTACTCTCAAACATGCAGAACTTATGCTCTTTGTCCTGCCCCCAGTCTGAGATTTTTCTTCCCCTCATCCCACCCCTTTCTTTCTCCCTCCAAGTCCTTTTTTTTTTTTTCTCATTTACTGCCATGCTTTACTTTATGGAAGAGATCAAGATTTTAAGGAGGCTTCTTTTGGCAGGGGAAGAATGTTTGTTGTAGGGAAAAGAAAGAAAAAATAAAGAACAATTGTTATTTGATATCGAGGGGAACCCACAAATTTAGCTACAGCTCAGCTTTCCTCGCTCTTCACTCAGCCTAAAATGTACATAACTGTCACAGAAAACTCATCTATTGCAATAGGTTATTTTATGTTGGAGATTCAGTGTAACCAGATTACAAAATTTCCTTTTCCTCCCTCCCTCTCTTTCTGTCTTCTCTTTGTCAAAGGACTCCATAATGCTGGGCTTGAAGGAACTGTTAAAATTCACCCCAAAACGACACTTTCATTCCAAGGATAAGTTCTGGGGAGGTGACTTGACTGAAGAACACTGAATTAGAGGCATCAGAAGGAAGAAAAACTATCATTAAATGGGCATTTACTATGAACAAGGCTATGTGAGGGGATTTACATGTGCTGTTTAAGTAAATCACCTCAGCAATGCTTTGAGGTAGGTGCTATCATCACTTTCATTCAACAATGACAAAATTAAGGCCTCTAGGCCAATAATCTTTCTACCATACTGCAAGATTTTATTTGTATAAACAGAACACATAATTTGCAAACAGCTTTTTTCTGCTTCAAACTGAGGATGGTAATATGTATACAGAAAGGATGGTGCTATGATAACTGCCATACAGCTTTTGGGTGCCAACTCCTAGAAGGCAGGCCCTGTACCAATTTCAGTGGGTTCATTTCTAGTGCTGTGAATGTCCTATAACTGGGACACCCTCACAGAGTCAGTGTTCCTGCAATTCTGAAGACATCTCAGAGATATTACAGGTGCGGTTCCAGACTACTGCAATAAAATGAATATGCCATTAAAGGGAGTCACACGAATTTTCAGTTTCTCAGTGCATGTAAAGGTAACATTTACAATTTACAATTTACTTTACAATATACTTCCCTGGTGACTCACATGGTAAAGAATCCGCCTGTAATGTGGGAGACCTGGGTTCAATCTATGGGTTGGGAAGATCACCTGGAGGAGGGCATGGCAACCCACTCTAGTATTCTTGCCTGGAGTATCCCCATGGACAGAGGAGCCTGATGGGCTGCAGTCCACAGGATCACAAAGAGTTGGACACAACTGAGCAACTAAGCACAAAGCACATATGATACATATTTATTTATATACTATATAACATATAACATAAAGTAATAATAAAATATATATTATAATAATATGAAATAAAAATCCATCCCATTTGATTAGCTTACAAAAGTTAATAACAATCTTGTACAAATTAAGTATAACAAGGATTACAATATACCTCACTATACAGATGAAGAAAATGATGCTCATTAAAATGAAATTGACCAGCCTGGCACCACACCATTTATTTGTTCCATATCAGAGTGCATAAGGCTATGAATCTCACATACTGGAAATAATTAAGCATTGGTCACAACACCTCTACTCCATACAAAGCTTGAATCTCCTCTATAGCATCCCTGCCCCATGGCAAAACCAACACAATATTGTAAAGTAAAGTCTTTATTGAATTTGTTACAATTAGAAAAGGTAGAAAGGACTAACCATACTGTTTCTGCATAGTGACTGCATCAATTTACAATCCCACCAACAGTGCATGAGGGTCCTCTTTTTTCCACATCCTCTCCAACACTTGTTTTTTATTGTCGTTTTGGTGATAGTCATTCTAACAGGTGTGAAGTGGCATCTCACTGTGTTTTTGATATGCATTTCTCTGATAGTGATCTATATTTCTCTGATAATTAGTGATGCTGAGTATCATTTCACATGCATTTTGGTCATCTATATGTGCTATTTGGAAAAATATCTACTCAGGCCCTCTGCTCATTTTTAAATTGCTTTTTTAAAATGTATGTTGAGTTGTGTGAGTTTTTTATATATTTTGGATATTAATCCTCTATCTGACATATCATTTGCAAATATCTTCTCCCAGACAGTAAGTTGCCCTTTTGTTTTGTCGTTTCTTTTGCTATGCAAAAGTTTTTAGTGTGATGTAATTTCATTTGTATTTTCTTTTTATTTTGTTGTTTTTGTCCAAGGGAACAGATTCAACAAAGAATGGCTAAGACTGATGACAAAAAGTGTACTGCCTTTGTTTTCTTCTAGGAGTTTTATGGTTTCAGGTGGACTAAATCATTTTATATAAGGGACTTGAGCATCCACATATTTTGGCATCCACTGGGGCTCCTGGAACCAATTTCCAGCAGATACCAAGGGACAACTGAATTGGAAAAATGTAAATGTCCAACATTATGAGAATGACTAAACAAATTATACCATATTCATGCAAAGGAACACTGTGCAGTCAATGCCTTTTTTTAATTTTGAAGGATATTCACAATATACTATTTCATTACAACAACAAAATGGTGTTATTAAACAACATATTTTATTGAATACAACTTTTAAAACTTAAGACTTTAGAAACTATCTATTCAAATTATTTTTTCTTTTATTCTTTTTTTTATTTTCTTTACTTTATTGTGTTGGTTTTGCCATACAATGACATGAAACTGCCCTGGGTTTACATATGCTCCCCTTCCAGAGCCCCCCTCCCTCCTCCCTCCTGATTCCCTCCCCCTGGGACATCTCGGTGCACCAGCCCTGAGCATCAACCCTGGGCTGGCGGTTGATTTCACATATGGTAATTAACATGTTTCAATGCCATTCTCCCATATCATCCCACCCCTGCCCTCATCCACAGAGTCCACGAGTCTGTTCTATACATCTGTGTTCCTTTTGCTGTCTCGCATGCAGGGTTCTTGTTATCATCTTTCTAAATTCCATATATAAGCGTTAGAATACTGTATTGTTGTTTTTCCTTCTGGCTTACTTCAGTCTGGATAATAGGCTCCAGTTCTGTCCACCTGAGTAGAACTGCTTCAAATGAATTTTTTTTTAATGCTGAGTATTATTCCGTTGTGTATATGTACCACAGCTTTCTTATTGATTCGTCAGTTGATGGGCATCTAAGTTGCTTCCATGTCCTGGCTATTGTGAACAATGTGGCCATGAACATTGGGGTACACGTGTCTCTTTCAATTCTGGTTTCCTTGGTGTGTATGTCCAGCAGTGGGATTGCTGGGTCATATGGCAGGTCTATTTGCAGGAGGCATGAGTATACAATGGAGAAAAGACAATCTCTTTAACAAGTGGTGCTGGGAAAACTGGACAGCCACTTGTAAAAGAATGAAACTAGAACACTTTCTAACACCATACACAAAAATAAAGTCAAAATGGATCAAAGATCTAATCATAAGGCCAGAAACTATAAAACTCCTAGAGGATAACATAGGCAAAACACTCTCCGACATAAACCAAAGCAGGATCCTCTATGACCCACCTCCCAGATTATTGGAAATAGCAGCACAAATAAACAAATGGGACCTAATTAAAATTAAAAGCTTCTGCACAACAAAGGAAACTATAAGCAAGGTGAAAAGACAGCCTTCAGAATGGGAGAAAATAATAGCCAATGAAGCAACAGATAAACAATTAATCTCAAAAATATACAAGCAACTCCTGCAGCTCCATTCAAGAAAAATAAACGACCCAATCAAAAAGTGGGCCAAAGAACTCAACAGACATTTCTCCAAAGAAGACATAAAAATGGCTAACAAACACATGAAAAGATGCTCAACATCACTCATTATCAGAGAAATGCAAATCAAAACCACAATGAGGTACCACTTTACACCAGTCAGAATGGCTGCCATCCAAAAGTCTACAAGCAATAAATGCTGGAGAGGATGTGGAGAAAAGGGAACCCTCTTACACTGTTGGTGGGAATGCAAACTAGTACAGCCACTATGGAAAACAGTGTGGAGTTTCCTTAAATTATTTTTTTCTTTTGCAATGAGCCTTTTTTTTGTTACAAATGAAATGTTATGTAGAGTTCCCATATACATAACAGATGAAAATTAAACCTAATGTATCTGAAGCAAGCATAGGAAACTTAAAACTCCAGCTAGATCTCTCCATTTCTCCCCTTCTCTGTAGCTTTATCACTGTGGTATGATAGTAGATATAAAATAATAAAGCATAAAGCATTATACAGATCTCATCTATTGATCATTATCTAATGATAATGGTATCATTATTACTCCCCAGGTCTTTGCAGAAAAGTTTATAAATCTACTTGTCTATTTCATCATATCTCCTATTTCACAGATTAAGAAACTCAGAGTCCAAAAATGAGGAGAAAAAAAAACTTGCTTAAGATCATGCCATGAGTCAATGTTAAAGTAGGGACAAGAAACAAGAATTCATGTCTCTCTATCCCCAGTCTAGCAGTTCTAGCAGTTCAGTGCTATCCTCACATTGACAGTAGATATAAAATAACAAAGCGTAAGACATTATACAGATCTTATCTATTATTATTTAAATAATATACTCCTTGAATATCAGAAGAGGCAATGACATCTGCTGAGATCATCTAGTCCCAATGCTCTCATTTTACAGATGAGGAAATCAAGATCCAGAAAGCAGAGTGGACTTGATCAAGATTAAATGAGTCAATGACAATGATAGCACTAAAACTCGAGTTTTTGCCCACAATATTCTTTGCACATTTCCTTTATTATTTCAAAGTCATTTTCATATTCATTATCTTGCTGAGCTTTCCTTCAAAGTAGGTAGGGTACAGGCCATTATTTTCAATTTATGAGGAAACCTAAGGTACAGAGTGCCTATTGATACCAAAGAATATATCCCAGTTTCAATCCAGGTTACCACATGCTTTCTACTGAACCTCTATAACCAAGAAAATATTTTATTTGCCTCTCATATGACTTATGGAGAAGGCAATGGCACCCCACTCCAGTACTCTTGCCTGGAAAATCCCATGGATGGAGGAGCCTGCTAGGCTGCAGTCCATGGGGTCGCTAGGAGTCAGACACAACTGAGCAACTTCCGTTTCACATTTCACTTTCATGCATTGGAGAAGGAAATGGCAACCCACTCCAGTGTTCTTGCCTGGAGAATCCCAGGGACAGGGGAGCCTGGTGGGCTGCTGTCTATGGGGTTGCACAGAGTCAGGCACGCCTGAAGCAACTTAGCAGCAGCAGCAGCAGCATGTGACTTATTTGCCCTGTATTTTCTCCATATACCCACTGCCTCTTCCTAGTGTCAAGGAAGAGTAATACTTGAAGTTCCCGAGGAAAGCAATGGAGAGAGGAGGTACCACATTGTGCTTTGCATATTATTCTAGGTGCCTTCAAAGATGTTGACTCATTTAATTCTTGTAAAAATTCTTTTTGATAACTGCTATTCTTATTTTAAGGTTGAGGAAAATAAGGCTCAGAGATGATGAATGACTCACTTACCGTCACCAGCTAATAAGCGGCAGAAGCAGAATCAGAAGCCAGGTCTGTATGACCTGTGATGTGGATGTTTGCCTTTGTCAATGTGATATCTTTTCTCATATGGGCCCTGATGCTATACTTAAAAGAAAGAGGTAGCACAGAAGAGTGAAAAAGCACAGAGCAAGAAGGAGAAAGACCTAAGGACCAGCCCTGCTGTCTCACTGAATCACTATGTGACCAGGTCTATATTTTTACTTCTCTCTTGATCTTCCCTGCCTCCCCTCACCCCCGATCTATAACTAGAAGGGAATCTTAGGCATAAGAGAACAGTAGCAGACTATGGAAGGTAGGTTCAGAAGTCTTCTATTTGTATTAGAACTTGTGCTGAGAGTCTCAGAGTCCACCTGAGTGTGACTCGAGGAGAGCTAAAGCCAGTCTGCACTTCTATCTTGTTTTTCCAGTCTTGACTCTCTTGACCCTAAAGGCTTTGTCTGAAAAACAAAAACACTTTATAGAAACAAGTAGCTAAGTGTCTCTTCCCTGAGTGACCTACATAGACTGAAGGGATACCAGCTCCTGTTTATGGTCACGTATCCTATGGACATTATTTCTCTGGGGATGAGACAGTGTAGAACCTCTGGCCTAATCACCCAAGGGCTTTATTCTATGAAAAGCAATCCCAAGCATTATTGATTTCTAGTACTTTATTCCCCTCCTAGAATACTATCTTTGGGCCTGTGGAATAGGCTAGACCACTCTAAACAACACGGTCTGTGCTCTGCCAAGGGGCAGGTCTTCTATGAGAAGGACTTATAAGGTAGCTGAGTCATTGTGATTCTAAGGATTTAACTATTCCCTTACCTGTCCCACCCACTGAGAAACACAGATGGCCATTAAACCAGTACCAGGAATGGGCCTTCAGCCAGGCCCCTCAGCCATGGGTCAATGGGAAGCCTTCTTGGGAGTGGTTATAAAGCCATGATCATTACTGATTCTTTCATCGTTATGGTTAGCTCTAGTGAGGGTGGTAGGAATCAAGCTCACACTTCTCTTCTTGGCTTTCTGGATCCTCCACAATCTGGCCCAAGCTCCACAAAACAGAAATATAAAGAGTACTAGACTGGCAATCAGAACAGTAAGTGTCAAATCCCAGCTCCAAATGGCCTAAGGCAAGTCTGAGCTTTGATTACTCATCTAAAAAATGAGGATAAAAATAATGGCATTGTCTACATCCTAGAGTTTTACAAAACAAATTATACAGAATGTATGTGAAAGTGATTTGTAGTAAGGAAATATTAGATACATGAGATGAGTTATGTATAATGTTGCTGAATCTATCTTGTCTTTCATTTCACTCCCAGAGCAACCCTCTTATGAATATGCTGTTCTCTTCATTGGCCCCTCCCTTGGTCATAAGCATTCCATTTCTGCTTCCTGCTCACAATACACACACACATATTTCTCTGTTAAAGAAAACCCTGCAATATTCAGTTTTAGACCATCTTTCCTGTCTGCTGCATTTCATATAGACCTCCTGCTTCAAGAAGACAGGAAGTAGAAAATGAAGGTGACAAATTAGATGGTGGCTAGGTCATAAACAGCCTTGAACACAATGCTATGCAGTTAAAACCTTAATACAATGAAATATTTGAAGATACATTGAATTCAACCATAGAAGATGTTTAATAAGTATCCTCTGATAGTTAAAGGACAATCTTTGAGTGTATATCTACTATGTTTCAAACACAACTCTAGGCAACTGGGAAAACAACAGTGAATAATACAAAGGCCTTGCCCTTTAGCTAAGTGAATTTTCTGTGGAAAAAGACAAGCAATAAATGAGTGATAATAATTTAGATATTTTCAGATGGTGATACATAAAATGAAAGAAATAAAACAGGGTGCTGTGATAGAACAGGAGAGCTTATTTAGGTAGAGTGGGAAAAGATTCTCTGAGGATGCGGTTTTGAGATGAAACTTGAATAATAGAGATAGACATGTAAAATTCTCAAGAAAAGTAATAGCAAATACAAAGCCTAAAGTCATGCGTGAATTTGATGTGTTGAAACAGCAATGTGACCCATGTGGCTGGCATATGGTAAGGGAGAGGAGGTGGTAGGTTAAGTTGATTTGACTGCAGAACCAGGTTATGCAGGGCAGTAATTCTTAACTTTGACTATAAGCCAGAATCACCTAGGGAGATTTAACAAAATACTTATGCCCAGTTTCACTCCTGATAGTTCTGATTCAGTTGACTGGGGGCAAGGTTAGGCATCATGATTTTTTTAAAGACTTCCCTATTTTATCTAATGTGCAGCTAGGGGAAAGAACAGCTGATGCTGGCCCTTGACAGTGACTTGATTGTTTATGTAGTTTTGCAGATGACACCAGGTAGATAAATGCATGAATATTTGACATTGAAATAGCATTTGACAATTCACAAAACACTTTGCTTTCTTTTCTTGATTCTCAGGAGACTACTGAGGTTCAGTCCACTCAGATGAACAGTGTAAGGAGCATCAAATAGATGATGTTCTTCATATGGGATTTGGAAAGACCATCTTGGAGAATTACAGGTTCCAACCTCATCAAGGAAAGCACTATGAAGAATAGGCAGTTCACTTCTGTCAAGGTCATTTGAGATTTGGTCAGACCCAAGTTTTATGTTGTCAAGTGGTCTTCCCTTAAGTTCTGTCCAGTCTTGTGCTGGAGTTGCCTTGTAGTGATTCATTAGAACCAATTCTGAACATCTCTTCACAACTTTACATTCAGTGCTGACATACTGGTAGCTTAAAATTGGTCCTCATAAAGCTGTCTCATTTCAGTTCAGCTGCTCAGTCATGCCTGACTCTTTGTGACCCCATAGACTACAGCACACCAGGCTTCCCTGTCTATCACCAATTCCCAGAGCTTGCTCAAACTCATGTTCATTGAGTCGGTGATGCCATTCAACCCTTTCATCCTCTGTCATCCCCTTTTCCTCTTGCCTTCAGTCTTTCCCAGAAGCAGGGTCTTTTCCAGTGAGTCAGTTCTTTGCATCAGGTGGTCAAAGTATTGAAGTACCAGATTCAGCATCAGTCCTTCCAATGAACATTCAGGACTAATTTCCTTTAGGATTGACTGGTTTGATCTCCTTGAAGTCCAAAGGATTCTCAAGAGTCTTCTCCAACACCACAGTTCAAAAGCATCAATCCTTCAGCACTCAGTGTTCTTTATAGTCCAATTCTCACATCCATACATGACTACTGGAAAAACCATACCTTTGACTATATGGACCTTTGTAGATGAAATACTGAGTGCTTACTTAAAAGCTTTACTTTCCAACCTTCCAACAAGAAGACAGGGAGACTACATTCATCAAGAAAGGTCCACACATGCCATCAATCTTCCATAAAGATAACATATTTTCCTTCCATATACTAGAGTTCCCCCAAACAATTCTCACTGAAAATGTTGAAATCAACTGAACAACAAACATAAATAATGGTCACTGACAGTGTGAGAAGTCTGTCATTAATCTTAAAATTCCTCTATAATGCAGGACAAAAAGAAACAAACACATTACTCCTTTCCATTTGTGATTTGTAAAGTCAGAAAAATCCAAAGGTAAATGTTGCTAGGCGCAGCGAGATTTCCCGGGGGGGAGGGAGGAGGGAGGGGGGACCCGGAGGGGAAGCATATGTAAACCCATGGTGATGTCATGACAATGTATGGCAAAAAAAGTAATAAAAAAAATAAATTAAAAAAAATGTTGCTAGGCATTCCTTAAAGAAAACCAAACCAAAACCAAACAACAACAAAACAAAACAATCAAACAAAAAACAATCCCAGACTGGCCTACTTGAGGAACATGAGCTGACAACCAAGTTTAACTTTCTGTTCTTTTTTCATTGTCTAAGAGGTCACTAGTTATCTGAGAGTCTATGCGTTTTGGAGTACATTTTCAGCACCAAAAGCATCAGAGATTTTCCTAGGAAACATGGGAGTCATCTTTGGCTCCAAAACATGTAAAACATCAAAAGTTCTTAATAATCTAGGACTAAAAGACTTGCAAAACTCTAGTACTGAAAGAGGCTCACCCTAGAACATTAGGAATGTAAAATAATTTTCAACTAATGACATGTAATGCTGATGTTATTCAGGTTTAGTTGTTCTCATATTAAATGTACTCCTCTGTTCCCTAAGCACTCACCAGTAGGAATCAGTTTATATGTATTCATCCTCTTACTAAATCATAAACATTTATATCAACTCTACCTTGCATTTGTTGGTAGCTTTAAAACTTATAGTGTCCCTATGCATTATCTTGCTTGAACCTCACAACAATTCAGAGAAGTTATTATTATTATTTTATGAATGATGAAATTGAAGCTGAGAATGGTTAACAGAATTGTTGAAGCTTATACTGTTAAGTAAGAGATGAAATCTTTGCCACACAGTATATTCGCTCATTCTGATTATTTTTCCATAGTTTTTCAAAATTCAACAAAATGTTAAATTACAGTCACTCTGCTATGTTCTGGACAGCATGAAAACCACTGTACCCATTACATGAACAGATACATAAAAACTGTTAAAACCTAGACTTTTGGGAGATCAGTTATCTGGGAAAATTCATTTAGGTTGAACATTCCCTCATAGCTCAGTTGGTAAAGAATCTCCCTGCAAATGCAGGGGATCTCAGCCCAGTTCTTGAGTTGGGAAGATCTGCTGGAGAAGGGATAGGCTACCCACTCCAGTGTTCTTGGGCTCCCCTTGTGGCTCAGCTGGTAAAGAATCCGCCTGCAATGTGGGATACCTGGGTTTGATCCCTGGGTTGGGAAGATTCCCCTGGAGAAGGGAAAGGCTACCCACTCCAGTATTCTGGCCTGGAGAATTCCATGGACTATAGTCCATGGGGTCCCAAAGAGTTGGACATGACTGAATGACGTTCACTTTCATTTACCTAAGAATACTAGAAAAATAAAGGGTTACAAATGGAGCATAATATTCATTGTGTTATTCTATGAAAAATGGATAAACACCTACTAAGTAGCAGAATATATAATAAACATTGTTTTCTTTGCCATATAACAGATGAAATATTAAGGCAGAATTAATTAATTGAATATCTATTAAATATTTATGCCAAGCAATACTCTAGATGTTTGAGATATATCACTGAACAAATAAATCACAAATCTATCTTGACTAATATCCATTTTAATGTGTGTGGGGATGTAAAAGAGGGAAGGAAGCAGACAATAAACAATACACACAATAAGTTAGAAAAAAATTAAATTATATGTTAGAAAGCACTAAGTGCAATGAACAAAAAACATAGTAAAGGGAATGAGGAGCGCTTAGTGACAATGATTTTGAGTGGTGAAGACAGGTTTCATTGGGGTGACACTTGGCCAAAACTTAAAGGACGTGAAAGTGAGCCACACAAGTATCAAAGGGAATAGCATTCATGGCTGAGGGAACAGTTGATGTATGTCTTTGATGTAGGAGGATACTTATCACGTTTGAGAACTGGCAAAGTAACCAGTGTGGCTACAGCTGTAGAAGATGAAGTCTGAGAGCTAACAGTAGAAGAGATCATTTATGATCATAAAGGTCATTAATTTATAGGTCAAATACCCTTACCATGAGTGAGATTAGGATACAATGGAGGATTCTGAGTAGAGGGAGAACATGGTCTGGCTTATATTTTTATATCACATGCAAAAAACATCTTTCTTCTTGCATGTCAAACAAAAAAAAAACATTGGGGTAAGTGACCTCAGTAACAGCAGAAAGATCCTGAAAATCCAAGTAATTTTCAGGGTCTTTTTCCTAGACACTGTAGATATTCACTTTTTAAAAAAATTAATTTATTTATTTTAATTGAAGGCTAATTACAATATTGTAGTGGTTTTTGCCATACATTCACATGAATCAGCCATGGGTGTACAGGTTGGGGAGTGCTCGATCAAACCATGTTAGACTGGAGTAAAGTCATAGTAAATGATGAAGTGAGGAACTTCTAAAATTCTCTCCTCCATGAAATAAATTACAAAACTGGCCAAAGGATAGTCAGAATAAACATTTTCAGAACTCTAGAAATTAA
>ML663455.1:890266-929527 GCA_007570785.1 Antilocapra americana | reverse complement strand
CAAAGGTTTATGATATTTAAACTTGCCCTATTGCCCATCATCCCCTCCCAGCTCCATAGTTACCATGAAAACCAACAGTCTGCAATGGTGGTAAAAATGAACAGCTTGGTTAATCACTGGAGGAGACAGAAAGGGGTTGGAATTCGTTTAAAGCCCCTTTCTCACAGAACTGTTACTGTTTGACCTGTCTGAGGATTCCCTGAAAGATTCTGTTTTCAAGGCTATGTTTATTTAACCTGACTCAGAGCTTGCCAGTGTGAATAGCTTTTTTCCTGGGGGAGTTTGTAGAAAATAATCAGAGACAAATGCTGAACATCAAGGCTGGCTGAGTTGGTGGTAACAATTGTGGCAAACAATGAGCTAACCAAAGAGCTTAAAACAAAGAAGTAAAGAAATGAAATATCCACTGGAGATTTGAAAAGCTTCAACATACTCCCAGGCATTTAGAATTAGTTTTTAAGACCAACACAATAATGTAAAAAAAAAAAATACAGGGTGCCTAGGGCTGGTGCACCGCGATGACCCTGAGAGATGGAATCGGGAGGGAGGTGGGAGGGGGGTTCTGGAAGGGGAACACATGTATACCCATGGCAGATTCATGTCAATGTATGGCAAAACCAACACGATAATGTAAAGAAAAAAAAATAAATAAATAAAGAGAATGAACATGGGAAAAAATTTAAAAAATAAAATAATTTAAAAAGCTCACTAAACAAGCAAATAACAAAGGCAAGAATAAACAGCAGCAACAACAAACTATGAGGTCTAGCAGATGTAAATTCTGCCTAATAAGTAATTAAGTGTAATTGGATTAAACACTGCTATTAAAAGACAGAGATTTGAGGAATGAATTGGAAAAAATCATGAGATACAACTACACGCTGTCTACAAGAGACACCTTAGATTCAGAGACAAACACTTTGAGAGTAAACAAACAGAAAAAGTACTCTATGTAAACAGTAACAAAAGGAAAGCTGGAGTAGGTATACCATTATCAGACAAAATAGACATCAAGAAAAGTCTGTGACTGTTGACAAAGATGGTCATGTTGTAACAGCATCAAGTCAAATTCATTAGGAAGACATACAGTTATACATATAAGAATCTAATAATGGAGCCTAAAAATCATAAAGTACAAACTGACAGAATTGAATGGAAAAAAATGGTTAAATAAGAGAAATTTAAAGATCTCATTTTAAATAAGAACATAAAAAGCAAGCAGAACATAAGAAAAGGGAAGTAGTGACAACACTATAAAAATCAGGTTTAACAAGTATCTATAGAATGCTCTACACCAAAACACCATCATACATATTTTTAAATGCACTTTGAACATCTTCCAGGAAAGAACATAGTTAAGGTCATAACAGAAATCTCTAAGTTAAAATGGATTGGAATCATACAAAGGATGTTCTATTAAAAAAATATTAATAGAATAAAAGTAGCAATCATGAAGTCTGAGAAATTCACAGGTATATGAAAATTAATGCAGCCTAAATAATCAACTGTTCAAAGGAGAAATCACAAGGAAAATTAGAGAATACTTTCAGATAAACTGAAATGAAAAGAAGTGCCAAAGCTGTTGGAATTCAATAAAAGCAGTGCCTAAAAGAAACTTTATAGTACATTTACATAATCTATAGCTATTGAAAAAGAGCTCAAATAAGTAACATAATCTTTTTTTAAAATTTTATTTATTTATTTATTTTACATTATCATGTTGGATTTGCCATATATTGACATGAATACGCCATAGGTATACATATGTTCCCCTTCCAGAACCCCCCTCCCACCTCCCTCTCGATTCCATCTCTCTGGGTCATCCCCATGCATCAGCCCTGAGCACCCTATATCAAGCATCAAACCTGGGCTAGTGATTCATTTCACATATGATAATTTACAGGTTTCAATGCCATTCTCCCATATCATCCCACCCTTGCCCTCTCCTATAGAGTCAAAAAGACAGTTCTATATATCTATGTTTCCTTTGCTTTCTCACATACAGGGTTATCATTATCATCTTTCTAAATTCCATATATATGCATTAGTATACTGTATTTTTGTTTTTCCTTCTGGCTTACTTCACTCTGGATAATAGGCTCCAGTTTTCCACCTCAGTAGAACTGATTCAAATGTATTCTTTTTAATGGCTGAATAATATTCCATTGTGTATCTGTACCACAGTTTCCTTATCCATTCGTCTGTTGATGGACATCTAGGTTGCTTCCATGTCCTGGCTATTGTAAACAATGCGGCGATGAACATTGGGGTAAACGTGTCTCTTTCAATTCTGGTTTCCTCGGTGTGTATGCCCAGCAGTGGGATTGCTGGGTCATATGGCTGTTCTATTTCCAGTTTTTTAAGGAATCTCCACACTGTTTTCCATAGTGGCTGTACTAGTTTGCATTCCCACCAACAGTGTAAGAGGGTTCATTTTCTCCACATCCTCTCCAGCATTTATTGCTTGTAGACTTTTGGATGGCAGCCATTCTGACTGGTGTCAAGTGGTACGTCATTGTGATTTTGATTTGCATTTCTCTGATAACGAGTGATGTTGAACATCTTTTCATGTGTTTGTTAGCCATCTGTATGTCTTCTTTGGAAAAATGTCTGTTTAGTTCTTTGGACCACTTTTTGACTGGGTCATTTATTTTTCTGGACTTGAGCTGCAGGAGTTGCTTGTATATTTTTGAGATTAATTGTTTGTCCATTGCTTCATTTGCTATTATTTTCTCCCATTTGGAAGGCTGCCTTTTCCCCTTGCTTTTAGTTTCCTTTGTTGTGCAGAAGCTTTTCATTTTAATTAGGTCCCATTTGTTCATTTGTGCTTTTATTTCCAATATTCTGGGAGGTGGGTCATAGAGGATCCTGCTTTGGTTTATGTCGGAGAGTGTTTTGCCCATGTTATCCTCTAGGAGTTTTATAGTTTCTGGTCTTATGTTTAGATCATTGATCCATTTCGAGTTTATTATTGTGTATGGTGTTAGAATGTGTTCTAGTTTCATTCCTTTACAAGTGGCTGTCCAGTTTTCCCAGCACCACTTCTTAAAGAGATTATCTATTCTCCATTGTATATTCTTTCCTCCTTTGTCAAAGATAAGGTGTCCATAGGTGCGTGGATTTACCTCTGGGCTTTCTATTTTGTTCCATTGATCTATATTTCTGTCTTTGTGCCACTACCCTACTGTCTTGATGACTGTGGCTTTGTAGTATAGCCTGAAGTCAGGTAGGTTGATTCCTCCAGTTCCATTCTTCTTTCTCAAGATTGCTTTGGCTATTCGAGGTTTTCTGTATTTCCATACAAACTGTGAAATTATTTGTTCTAGTTCTCTGAAAAAGGCCTCTGGTAGCTTGATAGGAATTGCATTGAATCTATAGATTGCTCTGGGTAGTATACTCATTTTCACTATATTGATTCTTCCAATCCATGAACACGGTATATTTTTCCATCTATTTGTGTCCTCTTTGATTTCTTTCATCAGTGTTTTATAGTTTTCTATATATAGGTCTTTTGTTTCTTTAGGTAGATATACTCCTAAGTATTTTATTCTTTTTTTTCGATGGTGAATGGAATTGTTTCCTTAATTTCTCTTTCTGTTTTCTCATTGTTAGTGTATAGAAATGCAAGGGATTTCTGTGTGTTGATTTTGTATCCTGAAACTTTACTATATTCACTGATTAGCTCTAGTAATTTTCTGGTAGAGTCATTAGGGTTTTCCATGTAGAGAATCATGTTGTCTGCAAACAGTGAGAGTTTTAATTCTTCTTTTCCAATCTGGATTCCTTTTATTTCTTTTTCTGCTCTCACTGCTGTGGCCAAGACTTCCAAAACTCTGTTGCGTAGTAGTGGTGAGAGTGGGCACCCATGTCTTGCTCCTGACTTCAGGGGAAATGCTTTCAGTTTTTCACCATTGAGGATAATGTTTGCTGTGGGTTTGTCATATATAGCTTTTATTATGTTGAGGTATGTTCCTTCTATTCCTGCTTTTTGGAGGTTTTTTTAATCATAAATGGATGTAATCTTCTATCTTAAGACACTAGAAAAAGGCAAGTAAACTAAAAAAGAAAAAGCAGAAGGAAAAATAATTTCACAATTAAGACATAAATAAACAAAATAAACAATAGAAAATAAAAGAGAAAATGAACAAAATCAAATTTTGGTTCTTTGGAAAGATCAACAAGTTGACAAACCTTTTAATAGGCTGGCCAAGAGGAAAAAAAAACTGGACTCAAATTATGAAAATCAGGAATGAAAGAAGAGAGAATACTATGGAAATAAAGGTAGTTTATTGAATCGTTTTTACTGAACAAAATTTTCTAGAAATGGAAAACAATATATGAAAAGGCCACAAACAATTATATGCCAACAAGTTGAGTAACACAGATGAAATGAAAATTACTAGAAAGAAGAAAACTGTCAAATCTGACTCAAAACTAAAGTCAGAACATACCTATAACAAAGATACTGAAGAAGAATAATTGTAGTAATAATAATTTCCCACAAAGAACAGTCCAAGGACTCATGGCTTTATTACTGAAATCTACCAAATGTTTAAAGAAGAACTTATACCAATTCTTCACAAATACTTCTGAAAGAGAAAAAATAGATGAAGGAACAGTTTTCAATTTATTTTGAAGGTATTATTACCCTGATAACAAAACAAGACAAAGATAGGGTAAGACAAAAACTATAGATCACGTTTTCTAATGAATAAGAATATAGAGGTAAAATCTGAACAAAATACTTAGAAGCCAAAAAGCAAAGATAAAAAGGCTTATACCCCATAACAAAGTGAAATTTATCCCAGGAATGTAAGGTTGGTTCAACAACAACAACAAAAATCAATCAATGTAATATAACATTTTAACAGAATAAAAGACAAACACCACATCCAATTTAAATAGATAAAGAAAAAGCATTTGAAAGGATCCAGCAATGTTTCTTGAGAAAAATCTTTCAATAAGCCAGGACTACAAGGAAACTTGCTCAACCTGATAATGGGTATCTATGAAAAACCCAGAGCTAACGCCATACTTACTTGTAAAAGACTGAAAGCTTTCCCTCTAAGACTGGGGACAAAACAAGGATGTCTTTTCTCATCACTTCTATTCAAGATTGTACTGGATGTTCTAGTCAGGGCAATTAGACAAGAAAAAGAAATAAAAGGCATGCAAATTGGAAAAGAAGACAGAAAACTATCTCTTCTCATAGACTGCATTATTTTATACAAAGATAATTCTAAAAATATGCAAAATAACTATTAGAGTTGATAAATTAATTTAGCAACAATGCAGTATAATAGATCAATATACACATATTAGTTACATGTTAGACTAGCAATGCGTAATCCAAACTAAAATTAAGAAATCAACTCCATTTACAAAAGCATTAAAAAGAATAGTCTTTAGAAGGGATAAATTTAATAAAGGTCTATGAAATTTGTACATTGAAAGCTACAAAACATAATTCAAAGAAAGTAAAGAACAACTAAATAAATGGAAAGACATCTTGTGTTCATGAATGTGAAGACTTAATATTATTAACATGACAGAACTCCCCACTCTGATCTACCAAAACCCAACTATCACTTTTCCTGAAATCACAAGGTTTTCCAAAAGTGCATATGAAAATGCAAGTATCCTAGTATAGCTGAAACAATCTTGAAAATTAAGGACAAATTTGGAGGACTCATACTTTCCAATTTCAAACCTTACTATGATGTTACAGTCATTAAGATGGTGTACTGGTTTCATAAGTCCAGATATAAGCACATATATTTATGATTAATAGTTTTTAACAAAGATACTAAGATGATTATGGAGAAACAATACTCTTTTCAACAAATAATGCTGGGACAGCATGTCACCTACATACAAAAATGAAGTTTGACTCTCACCTCACATCATCTCAAAAAAAAAAAAGAAAAGAAAACCATCTCCAAATGGATCAAAAACCCAAATGGAACAGTTAAAACTACAAAATTCTTTGAAGAAAGCATAAGTGTAAATGCCTGTGACCTTGGATTAGGCATAAAGTTTTGCATAAGATACCAAAACACAAGCAATAGAGGGAAAAATGGATAAACTGAACTTCATTAAAAATTTTGTTCTTTAATAGACACCACAAAAAAATGAAAAGATAATTTTACAGAATGGGAGAAAATGTTTGCAAATTATGTATCTGATAAGAGGCTTGTATCTACAACTCACAAAGAATACTTACAAGTCAATAGCAAAAAAGAAATAATCCAATCAAAACATGGGAAAGGATATGAATAGTTATTTGATTGTAGAAGATACACAAATGCCCAAAACCATATGATAAGATGCATAACATCATTAGGTATTATATAAACACTAATCAAAACCACAGTACAATACCACTTCACGCCCACTAGGATGGATATAATAATAAAAATAATAATGCAACATGAGTTGATAAGATGTGGAGAAATTCAAACCCTCATACAATGCTGATGGAAATGTAAAATGGTGAAGTCTCATTTTAATAAAAAAAGGAAAGAAAGAAAACCCTTAGTCCTTGTTAAACGTAGAGTTACCATGAAAGTGCAAGTGTTAGTCACTCAGTTGTGTCCAACTCTTTGCGACACCATCAACCGTAGCCAACCAGGCTCCTCTGTCCATGGGATTATCCAGGCAAGAGTACTGCAGTAGGTAGCCATTCCCTTCTCCAGGGGATCTTCCCAATCCAGGGATCTTGCATTGCAGGCAGATTTTTTTTCCATCTGAGCCACCAGGAAAGCCCCATATAACCCAGCAATTATTATTCAATCAGAAAAAATGAAACACTAATGCATACTAAAACATGGATTAACTTCATATTAAGTGAAAGAATACAGATACAAATGTCATGTAGTGTTCCACTGAGGTACATGTTCAGAATTTATAAATCCATAGAGACAGAAAATATTAGCAGTTGCCAGGGCCTGAGAAGAGGAGAAACTGGGAGTAAGTGCTAATGGGTACAGGGTATCTTTCTGAGATGATGAAAATATTCTGGAATCAAATAATGGTAATGTTTTCACGATTTCTTGAACATACTAAAACCATGGAATTAAACACTTTAAAAGGGTGAATATTGTAGCATGTGAATTTTATCTTTTAAAAAACCAGGCTCCTCTGTCCATGGGATTTTCCAAGCAAGAATTCTGGAGTGAGTTGGCATTCCCTTCTCCAGGGGATCTTCCCAACTCAAGGATTGAACCTGGGTCTACTGCATTGAAGGCAGATTCTTTACTAGCTGAGCCACAAGGGAAAGCTCCTAAAAAAACTTCTACCATGCCTTTTAGTGTCAATAATAGGAGTCAGAAAAGAAGATCAAGAGTATCTTGTAAATTGTACCTCAAATGATCTAATATAAAGTCTGCAGAGGTCTTTAAAGACACTGGAAGTCATTAATGAAGGCAGGTCTACATTTATAAAGTCCTGAAATCAATCTCATACATTGGTAAGATGTGGTAACATGAGCAAATCCCTTTCTATACATCATTCACAACATGCTCATGAAGTAGAAAAAGCAAATACCATTAATAGCCTTGTAGATACAGAAGTAGAAGTCCAGAGAGCTTCAGTGACTTGCCTAGGGTCACATGCTAGCTTTCTTTCTTCTAGTAGCGGTTTACTCTGCCATGATGCATGCATAAAGTGTGTGTGTGTGTGTGTGTGTGTGTGTGTGTGTGTGTGTGTGTGTGTGCGTGTGCATGTGCATGCACATGTGTGCTAAGTCAATTCAGTTTTGTCAAACTCTTTGCAACTCTATGGACTATAGCCCGCCAGATTCCTCTGTCCATGGGATTCTCCAGGCAAGAATACTGGAGTGGGTTGCCATGCTCTCCTCTAGGGAATCTTCCCAACACAGGGATTGAACCCATGTCTCTTACTGACTGCATTGGCTGGTCAGTTCTTTAGCATTAGTGCCACCACTCTTTTCTAAAAGAAAATGAACACTTTAATTCTTCCCAACTTCTCATCTCATTCATGTCATTATCACCTATGTTCTTGACTTTTGTGACAGCAAGATTCTATATAACCTGTAGTGTTATGGGGTAACATTTCAAAATAGTTCTTTAAAATTGCAAATCCAGTATTTCATAATGGAGCCTTGAGAGTGATTAGATCCACACTCAGCTTTTCTATCATTCTCTTGTGTCATTACTATGTAAAGACATGCAGCAGTGCATGAAATGTGACAGATCATTATAAAATGAAAGAATAGCTATCTTCATTAAATTGTGAAGGAGACAAGGATAAAAAGTACTCCTTTTTGTCATTCCTGGTGTCTGGCAAATAAAAAAAAAATATCAGTTTACACCGATTGAATACATGAGTGAATGAATGATTGATCTTTTAACATTTTGTTGGCCATGACATCTCTCTGCAATGTGTTTCTTAAGGAAGCAACCCAAATCCTAGAAGATTATGAGGTTTTGAAAGTCTCCTAAAAGGAGTAGTTATCTTTCTGGATTAAAAAGAATCAACAAAGAGAGAACTGTAGTTTTTTATAAATGCTAAGTCCCATTCCTTCCTTTTATATTGACTGTTTGAAATCCTGGTGTCCCTTCAGTCCTAGTGAGTTTGGTGATGCTGCTCTGTGGAATGCTGGCCTGGAGTCTCTTGGATGATGGATAGAAGGGGTCAAGGACAAAGCTTGGTTTGCTGCAACTTCACTGTCAGCCCACCACAGTCACTACTGACTCTGATAGCTTGAGTATCAAGATAAAATAAAGAAAAAGACCTTGGAAGCAATTTCTCAAGGTTCCTATGTTAGCCATGCAGCAATGCCATGAGCTCAAAGGGAGCATATTAAAGGCAAAGAGATGGCTCCATTGGGAAAAATAGATAAAATTTTGAGGGTGATGAAATAGAAAAAGCCCATATATTTATAACTTACAACAAATGAATTCATTCAGATAATATCACTGTTCCCCTGCAATTTGTATACAGCAGCTTAGGAATATGCCATGCTGCCAAGTGTCAGATCAAAGTCATGTCTGCTGGGGATTAAAACCACTAAGCAATGAAACAAGGGCTTGCTTTTAGAGTGAGTTTTGCTTTTTCCATAAACACTGCAACTTATCTGCACAGTCCTTTAGTAACCTTGCAAGTAAGACCCAAAGATGAGCTGTAAAAGAAAGACACTCCTCATGGCCTCTCTTGGCCATCTTCTAGCTACTACTCACTTGCTGGAAGACAATAATTACCTGTATAAATAAAATTATCTGCCTAGCCATATATCTTGCAAAAGTGGTTGGACATATTTGTCAGTGAATTTGGAGGTTATCTTTGTGATAGACTATTTGGGGGGGGGGATAAATATCATTTTGAGGATCCCTGAGAGGTATTTCAAGGAGTTAATCATTCTGGTGTGACTGCAGATGTACTTTATGTACATGCAAATAAAGGAGCAATTTGCAAACTAGACTGTTTCTCCTACAGACAGCTCTTTGCAAAGGGTTTCCAGAGATGTCAGAGGCAAGTATTTATATAACATAGGCATGATTGTCCTGAATGATGATAAGGAGATCTCCCAGAAACTAACACTCAGAGAAATAATTTTCAATTTACAGTTTTCACAAGCATCAATTCCTTTGGCTTTTTCAACCACTATATTATCTCCATTTTATAGATGAATTAACTGAGGCTTAGAAAGGTCAAGTAAATTTCCTAGGGCTATATCTACCACCTCCTAGCTGCTTGGAACATGTCTGAAGCTAATCAGAAGACAGCTTATCTGCAGGCTCTATTCTCTGTACATATTCACTGGTAATAGCAAACTTTGCAATATTTTCCAGAACAATGACAGTCTCCTTGAAGCAATACACCAATCGCATTCTGCTCCAAAGAGGGGTCAGGTTATTCACAGGTGTTTGTAGCAACATAGATGTCAAATGCTCACAGAATCATAAAAGAGCTTGCTCTTAGAGACTGACCTTCCTCTGGACATGTGTCTAAATTTTTGGCATTCCCCTATGACCCCACAGAAGCATAATGGATAGGTTAACAAACAAGGAAGAAGGATTACCACGTGAAGATTGGGTCAAGTTGACATGAGTAAAAGAGAGGGGGTACAGGAGAGGATAAGATGCCTTTTGATGGGGTGGAGGCTTCATGTAGGAGTGGGCACTTGGGTGAAGCCTTGAAGAAAGGTGAGACTTAAGAAAAGGCACTTGAAGCAGCGAGGAAGAAGTCTGAGTAAAGGTGAGGAAGGGGAAAGTGTGAGCATGCTTCCTTGGGGCTCTGATTTAAGCCAATCATTTGCTATACAATCTTTTCTAAAATCTCTTTTGTATTTTGCACTTACCCCTCATATGATACTTCTCACAGCAGTATATAATATTTGTTTCCACACTGATATCCCCCAGTAAACTTTGAGATCTTTGCAAGAGGAACTGTGTGTCATTCATCAGTGAGTTTCCAGCATCAAGCAGAAGGCCTGGAATATATTAACCTAACTGTGCACTTATTGGTTTGCTCCCATTGGACTTAGAATATGTTTTACTCATCTCTCCCTAGCACTTAGCACAGGCTTAGCATACAGTAAATGCTGAATGTTTGTTGAATTGAGATGAGTTATTTCCCTCCCTGTTCTCATAGTCATTGAGTCTTAGTTTCCCCATTTGTAAAATAAGGGTAGTAAGAATATCTATTACTTCATAACGTTGTAAAGATTAAGTAAGCATTTAGTGTAGCATCTAACACAACAAAAAATGTTCAGTAAATATTAGCTGCTATAATTATTATCATCATTATCTTTTGTTGTTGTTGATAAGGCTTCCAGACCTGCTGAGGGGAATAGGCCCCTAAAATCTTGGTCAGGGCTGTCCTTAGGTTTGGGGAGCTATGCCTGTAGATTTTTCTCTCCCCTGTCCCATCATACTGCTTCTGCTGCAGTCAAAACTTTAGTGTAGTGTAAAACTTTAGCTGACCTTGGAGGGCATGTCCATCAGACCAGAAGTTCTCGGAGGACAGGGCCATCTCACACTCATCTCTGGATTCATACAGGGCCTCATACAAGATATGCAAGATTTTAACAAAATGAATGAGTAAAAGCTACTCTTCCTCTTCTTCCTCCTCTTCTAGTATACCTCCAGCTCTTCTTCCCTGACACTAGAGTACATGAATACAAATGCTTATAGTCTGAAGTCCCTTCTAACTAAGAAACAGGTACCAGGGAGCCCTGTGTTGCATACCCCTGTTCTACCCTTCACAGCTCTGGCTAACTCCTCTTAGGTCTTTGGTACTTGGGAATGAATATGTCTACAAAGCTGCAAAACTATTACAGTCTGATTTATGTCTGAAATATGTCAAATGTCTAAAAATAATTACTATCAAACTATCTATGTAAATAGCAACAGGTGAATTATTTAACTTATACTTGCATTTATAGAGTGAAATAATGGGACCCCTGGAAACATGCTGAAATTTGACATGGAGCTGATTTCTCATTCACACATTAAGAGGCACTGTCAACATTATTTGATTCACATTTTTAGGAAGTCTGGCACTACGTAAGAAAACTTCTAGTTATCTTATCTCATGTAATCCTTAGAATTTTTCTAGTGGCCATCATTATCTCAGTTTTACAAGTAAGAAAACTAAAGCTCAGGGATGACATGTCACTTTCCCAAGATCACAGAGTTAACAAACACTGGACTCAAATCAAGTCTTTTATTCCTATATCAACAGGGCTTCTGAGTAAAAAACACTTTATTTTTGTAGGGTTTAACTAGTTAGGTGAGAAATCATTCCACATCTCCATAGCCCTTTCTATTGTTTCCTGCATCTATCTCTGCTCCCATGGAAGCACAATCTAACATAAACTTGCTGACTATTGTTTAGCAGCTAAGTCATGCCTGACTCTCTGCGACCCCTTTGACTGTAGCCCGCCAGGCTCCTCTGTCCATGGGATTTCCTAGGCAAGAATACTGGAGTGGGTTGCCATTTTCTTCTCTAGGGGATTTTTCTGACCCAGGAATTGAACCCACATCTCCTGCACTGCAGGCAGATTCTTTACTGCTGAGCCACCAGGGAAACCAAAAAGTTGCTGACTAGTCCTCTTGAAATTGCAAAAGAGACAAGAAAATCTTCTGAGTAACACAATTACAGAATAGTTTCTAGAGAGCCATGGAGGCTATAAAGGTGGGGTGGCAGAAGAGTCCCTGCAGGACATTGGGAAACAGGAAGCCTTTAATCATAAGCAACACAAATGAAGGATCCTGTCTCTGCTTTGAAGCTGAGCAGAGCTAAGGGACCTCAAGGATTGGATACTCATGTATTGATGAGCCCTCCAGTCCCTAGACAAAATGTTGACCTCCCTTCTCTATATAGGATTTTAGACAATATCTAAAGATGATTCAGTTAGGAGTTAGTGATAAGTAGTATGCTACATGCGGGCTGGCTGACTTTTAATAGGATCAATAATGAAGAGAGGGTGTGGATGTCAATCTATGGGAAGCAGAATGAATGATGAGTCATGAGCAGAATTTCATTTTATACACAGTAAAGTCACACTAAGGCATTATCTGATTTTTGAAAGAAATGCCCCCTTCCTCACAAATAACAAAGCAATAATAGTACAACCAGACTACATTTCTCCAAAGGGTCCAAAGCACTAAGAATGTAGGAGACAGTACTCTAGATAAAATACAGCCCAGCTTGGTTTTAAAACATACCCATATGGCTTCAGGAAAAGAAGCTTTAAAATTGTATTTACACAGGTGCTGGCTCAGGTTTCTATTGAATCTGGCCCCAACATACTTTTAAGACACGCCTCTGGCTGGATGAGGAAAACCAATGGCTGAAGAATGTGGAGGATAATTTATGAACTTTGTTAGCTTTTATCCTGGCCTGTGGCTATGGATCTGAATTTACCAGGGAGGTTAGACAAATTTTGTTATGGACAAAAATACACAGAGAGCTCTGACACCTTCATGTCCAAAGCTCAAAAGTTGAGAGGCAATGGACACATGCATGCTGGGCTTTTTGGGAAGTGTTATTTATAGTGTCCTGGGAGACAAAGAGGAAAGAGGAAGAGATTAATCTTTGCTATGTTCTTATACAAATGTTATTGGAACTTCAGATCACCAATTAACACTGAAGATAAGTGGATGTTTGAGAACCTTACACCAACCCAAGGCCTTCTTTACCATGGAACTGCCATAAATACTATCTGCCATCTCTTCTCTCTGCTACCCAAGGGACATCATAAGTGTATGTGTACTAATGACCATAGCTCCATTTTAGTAGATGGAATCAAAACTTATTGAGCACTGGAGCTGTGCTACATATTATTCAGCTCTTACAATAACCTTATGACCTATTACTATCCTCATAGAGGCAAAAAGAAGTTATACAAGTTGCTCAAGGCCCAATATCTATCTATTTTGGAGCCAAGGCTTGAATTCGGGTCTATTTTACAAGGTTGATGCTTATAAAGTGAACTGCTGGCCATGGAAATACCTGGAGTATCCATAAAATTTAGAGATTTATTGTTTAAAAGATTTAGGCTGTTATAGATTTATTGCTAAAATATTCAAGATCATTTAGCTCAACACTTTTATTATCTAAATGGAATTTTGAAGTGAAAAGAAGGAATGGTAGATAGAATCTGCTTCTCTTTCACTACATTTCATTCCACTACCTAGATAGCAGCATGCTTCCAAAAAGCCCAGAAAGTAGAGTAAGATAGCAATGTACAGCTCAGCATTGGCACAAGGTGAGGGTGGGGAACAGACATAAAAGGCCAATTGAAGGCTGATCAAGGGATCTGTTTCATCTGATGAGGTTCCCCTGAACCATCTCTGGACTCCAGAATGTTCTTTAAACAAGTATCCTGCTTTCATGCAGCCCTGTCTTTGGTCAGTCTGTTCAATATTCCTAAAGTTCACTTCCTACCTTTTTTACCTGGCAGACTATTGTTGTTGTTGATGTTTACTCACTAAGTTGTGTCTGACTCTCTGCGACCCCATGGACTATAGCCCACAAGGCTCCTCTGTTCATGCGATTTCCCAGGCAAGAATACTGGAGGGGGTTGCCATTTCCTTCTAAAGGGATATTCCTGACTCAGGGATCAAACCCACATCTCCTGCATTGGCAGGAGGATTCTTTACTACTGAGCCACCTGGGAAGCCCATTATGTTGGAAACTCTGTGTCATGGTCACCTCATAGTCACTAAAGAGTCATATGACTTTGGGCAAGTCACTTTAACTCTTCTGTGCCTCAATGCCTTCATTTGTAAATGAGACAAATGATAATACCCACATCGTATGGTTATTGTGAGGATTGAATGAGAAAATGTCTACAAAACAACTAATACTTTTTGAGTATGCAAAAACTAGTTTTTGTTATTATCTCTTATTCCAGTGCCTTGTATAGGTCTAGTGCACACAACAAATAAACACTGACTGTTGAATAAATGGATGCTATCTGGGGAAAGTGCCAGTCATCAAATAGTCATTGTAGATATCCCTGCAGTCAAGATAAAGATTTATTATGTTGCTTCACATAATTCTTGGAGGTTCCAAGGCAACAATCTCTGAAGCTGTGAGGCTGGAGAACCCCTCAGACAAGAAATAAGAAACTACTGAAAATCTTCATTTCTGCCATTTATATGTTCCATGAACCTAAGAAAGTCACTTCCTCTCTCCCTGGGCCTCAGTTTCCTCTTCTACAAAATAGCTTGGTCAAATTTTTAGATTTTTAAGTTCTCTTCTTTTAATTTTTAGCAGGTTAGCATTTAAAGATCCTGTGGTTCAAAGCACTGAAAATCTTTTAAGTCTTTTCATTAAATATCTCATGGCTGAATCAATGCTGACAAAGTGAAGGAACTTGTGAACATGGAACTATAGAAATGTGATTACTTAACTTATGGACCTGTAAGAGGTCCACAGTCTCCAGGGCCCACGTCCAGGTACCACAGTGAAATCATGGTCTATCTACACTATCAAGTATCCCTAGAGAGGAAAGACAATAAAAACCTTGATAAAAGAGAACACGATTTTGCCTCTGTCAATTTTTAGCTCTGTCCTGAAAGACAATATATTCTGGTTTATGACATCAAAGAGGAGGGGAATGGAGTTCTCTTTCACCTGGCCCCATAGAAAACATTCTGTGGTACACTTCTCCAAATAGGCTCAAAGCAAGGAGTCTAGGAACATGATTCTAACATTTGTATCCATACACACTGTCTGAGTTCTTCAGCTTGGCAATGAGAAGTAAAATTCCCATGAGCCCAGGTGTTAAATCATGCTCCCTGTTCTGTGGTTCTGTGATGAGAGTGAATTAAGGAGCTAACAAGCCTGGTTTCATCAGAATCAGAACTTTCCCTCTGAAGACTAGGAGCTAGTGGAAATATTATCACTCACATGTCCCTGGCCCTAACTAATGAAGAGTTTCTGGTGAACCACTAGCTATTATAAAAATTTTTTTTAAAGGAAGGACGTTCCCTGTGATGTTAATGTTACTCACTGGTTTCTCCCCATAGTACTTAAAGTCTTTCTTCTTTAATTTCTGATTCTGTTGTTTCTATTCACTGTTGTCTTTCTTGTTTGCACTTTCCTTCTGCTTTAGGTTAGTATGTTTATATATTTGAAAGGTGGCTATGCCATAAGGGAGTGACTGATACCTTTGGACCCAGAAGCCCTGGGTTTAAATCCAGATGCTCCACTTACTCCTGGAGAAGGAAATGGCAACCCACTCCAGTATTCTTGCTTGGAAAATCCCATGGACAGAGAAGCCTGGCAGACTACAGGCCATGGGGTTGCATAAAGTTAGACAGGACTTAGCAACTAAACTACCACCATTTCACTTTCTAACTGTTGATTAACTGAAAAAAAACATCAGTTTGCTTACATGGAAAATCAGGAGGATGACCTCTCCCTCTGTTCCAGGGGGTTGGGAAGTTCAAATGGAAATGAAATATGATGGCTGAAGAAATTTAAAAGTGTCCAGGGTTATGATCACTAGGTTCCTTCAGGCAGGATCTGTATCTTGAGTATGTGAGCCTAATATCCCATGTGTAGTAATTATCCAGCAGATGTATACTGACTGAATGCATGATAGATTACCACCAGGCCAGTTCTTATGAAGTGTTCAGTAAAATATAGGCACCAGTGTAGCCAGAAGCTGTGGTGATTCCAATGGGATGCATTAGGAGTCACAACATGGACTGGAAACAAATGGACAGAGAATTCTAATCCTTGCTCCCTTTATAAAGAATCATTAATCCCAACTCTCAGTTTCCTTTTCTGGATAGAGTGAAGTTCCTTTTTCTGTGCTCTCTTCTGAAAGGTACAAAGCTTACCTGCCTCCTTGGAATTTTGAGAGCAGTTGCTAGCTCTGAAGAGGAGTGTGAACACCTGAATAATAGCTTCCAGAAGTATGCACACATGGCTATTATAACTGAAGAGATTGCTTTTTGAAATAATGGATTCTCCCAGAATTCAGTTGTTATGAGGGACAGTGTGTTGGTTGCCATGGGACTAGACTAGAGACTACAGAAATAAGAAATAACTCCTACCTCTGAAGAAAAAGTGGGTCTAACACTTACCTGTGCAATAGCAACCAACTGCTAAAATTCTCTGGGGATTAAAAAAAAAAAACTTCTGGCTGCAGTATATGGATGGGCTTTAAAAATATAACGTTAACATTGGGGAATAGTAAGGCAAGGCGAAGGGAGACAATAGACTCAGACAATCTTGCAGGTGACTTAGAAACTTCTTGTTGGTTAATCATTGCATCGTTAAATGAATTTGCCCTACAGACCAGCAAAGGCAAATTCTTAACATGGCCCCCAAATTGGGCTCTAATAAGAGACTTGGGTGGGTATCAACTAGAATGAGTTATATAGCTAAATTACCTATTCCGCAGGCCTGTGGTCTAGTACTATTATGAGGAAGGCCAGAATTAAGCCAACAAATGTAAAGATAAAAGAATCATAGGGAAAAATATGGTAAATTCATAACTGAACTGGCCGCCTGGGCCCTACTTTCTCTGAGACAGAGAGCTTTTCCATAACATTTCATACCAGATAGCCCTCAAAGCTACCTTCCTCTATACTATCTGGGTTATATGTGGCATCTGAGGGCTTCCCTCATAGCTCAGTCGGTAAAGAATCTGCCGCAATGCAGGAGACCCGGGTTCGATTCCTGGGTCGGGAAGATCCCCTGGAGAAGGAAATGGCAACCCACTCCAGTATTCTTGCCTGGAGAATCCCATGGACAGAGAAGCCTGGCGGGCTACAGTCCCTGGGGTCACAAGAGCCGGATACAACTTAGTGACTTAACAACAACTACTACTACTACTATGTGGCATCCAGAAAATTCACTCATACATATTTTATAATTATCCACATGGTTACAGTCCAAAAGCCTAAAAATTATGTAGAATATTTTCAATTTCTCCTCTGGGTATTGCAAGGTTGAGTGATACACCAGATCATCAGAAAAAAAGTATCCTCTTTTAGCATTCCAAAAAAATTTTTTTTTTCCTATTTATTGAAAAAAAGCTCTGGACCTACGCATTCCAGGCAAGCAAGATGTGCAAACTTTCACTGGCCATATCAGAAGAATGTTTAAAATTAGATAATCTAGAGAGTTACTAAGACATCAGAGATCAGCAAGAGCCAAATTTACTATGCAGATTTGTAAGCAGAAAAGTGACCATCTAAAGCAAGAGTCGACAAACAACAAAAATTCACAAGCCAAATTTAATGTTCTGTTTCTTTTTGTGTGGCTCAAGAACTGAGAATGAATTTTAGATTTTAAATAGCTGAAAAAATTAAAAAATAGTATTTAAAGGCATGTGAAAACTGAATGAAATATAAATTTCAGTGCCCAAAAAGTTTTACTGGAGCACAGCCACATCCATTAGTTTTGTCTAGGACTGCTTTCATGCTGCAAAGGCAGAGTTGAATAATAGCATCAGAGACTATATAAGCTACAAAGTCTGTTACTATCTGGCCCTTTACAGAAAAATGTTTGCTGACCCCTAATTAAAGTCTGGCTATGATATTTTTTAAAAATTGGAGACAGATAAAAGATACTAGGAGCTTTGTGAAAAGAATCTCTAAGACTCGTGCAATAAGGATCAGTCAAGTTCTTGGCCAAAGACACCCAATGGAGGCTCTTTTGAAGTTACAAGTAAGGCTTTTCAGGTGGAGATAGTGGTAAAGAAAACTCGCCTGCCAATGCAGGACACATAAGAGACTTGGGTTACATCCCTGAGTAGGGAAGATCCCCTGGAGGAGGGCATGGCAACCCACTCCAGTATTCTTGCCCAGAAAATCCTGTGGACCAAGGAGCCTGGCAGGCTACAGCCCATAGGATCGCAAAGAGTCAGACAGGACTGAAACGACTTAGTATGCACACACAAAGTTGCAATTAGATCCTCCTAACAGAGCTAACTTGCCCCTGGGAAATGTTCTCCTAAAGTCAGGGAGTGAAGAGGACACTGATATGCACCAAAAACTCTCTGCAAGACTCAAAACAAGAAGTAACATTCAATTCCACATGAGTTGAGGTGGGAAAGAGTAGATTTAAAGGACAGAAAGAGTTCAATGAGGGTTCACTTACATTTCTTCCCTCACAGAAACCTGGGGAGAGAGAGAGAGAATCAAAGCCATACTTATATAAAATTTGCCAAGGATACTAAATCGGGACATATTGTAAACATCAGTGAGGATGGTGTAATTCTTTGAGTTCAGAATGTAAACTACAGTTTCAATTTTATGATGTGTACCAAACAGTGATCCATGCATACAAAACAAATGGATGTACAATCTCCAACGTTTTACTAGAAAATGTCTGAAAAATAGTAAATTCTTGAGCACATAATGCACATGATGAACTAATTAACCCTCTTTGAAACATGATGAGGTAGAGATGAGGATTCATATCCTGATTTTCCAGATGAGAAAATGGAAAAGAAAGGAAGTTATCCAGCCATGGTCATAGTGCCGGGAGAAGAGGGAATCTTAGAGTCCTGACTTTTAACTCAGCCCATCCACAGTGCAATCTCTGAGCTGGCTCTATCCTCTTCTGAAGATTGATTTTTTTAAGAGATGGGAGCTAGGATTCACCATCTTCTAGGAAGGCAAAACCAAATGTGCATACAGGTATAAATGCTCATTTGCTGACATAACAGTGATGGTGTTTGTTATTTGTAGAATTGTCGCAAAAAGTCTAAGCTGAAAGGGCATTTTAAAAGTGTCTTAGTTTAACTCCCTTATTTTACAGACAGGGAAAACTGCGGTCCAAACAGGGAAATTTTCTTAGCCAATGTCACAAAACTAAACCCCCTCTGAGCCCCTACTCTGCTCAAGCATATCACCTTCCTTTGACTTCATGGTCTTTTTGATAACATCCAACATGCCTTCCTTCCCCTTTCACCTTCCCACTCATCCCATCCACCACCACTAGCTAATTCTCTACATGTTTGTTTCAAACCCAGAGACCATCCTCTCAACAGCACATACACAGACACACATACGCACACACAAATATTCTTTCACTAAGTTTCCATCAAGCAGGTTTTAATGATTTTTACCCCCATAGCCTACAATTATTTTTTATCATCATTTTTTAATCTCAAAATAAGCAGATTCTTCCCTGACTAGTCTCACCCTCACCCTAAACCCCCGGCAATACCGACAATGAGAAAATGTGAGGCTCTCTTCTCTTCTTCCTCAACAGGAAAACCTGGCTAGATTACAATCGACTCTTTGCTGAGTCTTGCACCAATGACAGCATTAAAGCCTCATGGTTTATGAACTACCAAAGCTAGAAATGGATTTTTTTCTGACATGCCAGGCTTTTAAGTCTTGTACCTGTGCCCAGTCTAGAGATTTCTGAAACCATGAATAAAGTGGTAATCAACACTCTGAATACTCCATCTGAGTTAACTGACAACAACAAACAAATTAGAAGAAAATATTTGTTCTCCCACTCCCTCCAAGACAGGTGGAATTCCAAGTTTCAACAAGGGAGATTCAGAATGACCTTTAGAAAGGCCATTTGGACAATAAAGATGCATTGTAAAAACGAAAAAAAAAATCAATAAATGTTCTCTGAAGGTAATAAGACAGCCCCCTGCCTTCAAATAGAGATGATAATGGCAGTAAACTTCAGCCACCAAACTTTAAAGGTGAAAGAAAACACCAATACTTTTTTTTTCTTTTTGCTTTGTTTCATGTTTTTTAAATCACTTTCTCCTGTCCCTCAAAGGGCTCAGGACTGGAAGCTGGGGTTCACATTCCAAAGGAACCAATGGGCTCCATAGTTATGTAATGAACCCACTGGAGATTTTAATATTTCAAGGAGTTTAGAGCATTTGGCTCCATGAGCTCACAGAGGCTCATCTTCCCAAAGAAAATATTACCAAGTTTCTCTAACAAGTGATTCTAGGGTCTGAAGAATTTTGAGACCTTGCTGGATTTCCAAACGCTCGGCAATTTGAGTGATTACCCCTCCCCCAGCTTCCTTGTTCTCAAATAGTCCAAGATCCACATAATAGCAGAGCTCCTCCCAGGCAGCCCTGCCAACTGCCCTTCTGCCTGCCTCCCTCCTTCAGCCCTAACTTCTGCAGAAAGCTCCCATGTGGAATATGTTATGACAGCAAAATCTTCCCTTTCACAATATAGTTGATCATTTCCACAGTTCTCCAAAAATAACAATATAGTGACCCAGATTTGTAAAACCCAGAGGCAGCATCAAATACAATCTAATCTATTTAACTATTAAATTTGCTTTTCACTTACTTTCTTGAACTCTTTTCCCATCTGATATAGTTGCTATTACTGTGGTGCCTGGGCTTACTGACACATTGCTTTAGATGGGTGCTATGGTTCATTCTCTGCTCTATAGATAGGGCCTAACTGAAGGCAAGGTATGGGGAAGAGGCAGGTTCTCACTGGAGATGTTGGGGTTATCTGAAGTCTTTGGTGGCACTCAATTTCTTTTCTGACAACCATTCTTTTGTGAGTACTCTTAAGGAACGAAGACACTGATCTCTGTCTCTTTCTAAACTGCCTACACCTGGCACTGGGGCACTGGACCTCATACTGCCTAGTTTAAGCAGTAGCAATGTGCCAATCAGGGTTATGGGTGGAACATGCAGCATGCTTTCGTTAATGCTAAACACTATCTGTCTTCTTTTGCCTGGGGAAGTCGAAGAAAACAAAGTGGGTTTCCATTTTATAGGTATTCATTCCACCTGGCCAAAATGGTGAAAAGATAATCATCATTCCAATTGGCTATCAATAGGGAGACCAGTTAAAGGGCATGCGTTTTCTAATTTTTCCCTAGTTGCCAAGAACTCTGTGGTGCTTCTGCTGTCCTCTAGTGGGTGTCACCTCATTCCTGCTGAAAGGTGTGGCCAATATACCTGCCACTTATAAGACCATCCTCAGGGATTATAGCTTTCTATAAGGAAAGGCTGTCTCTTTCAGTTCTGACTTAAAATTTCTAGGCCAGTGAAAAGGAAGAAAAAGGTCTTAGCAGGAAGTACTTCCTTTGTGAAAAGTGGAGGCAGGAGTAGATACTGGGGTTTAGCAACTGAGTCTGCTCCCAGAGCAGAGCATATCTGTCTAGAAACTCTTCATTAGTGTCCTTTCAATAAGGAATACTTAGTACAGGATGGGGAATGAAGTGGATGGGTATGAGGCTTAAGCCTAGGGAGACTGGGAAGGAAGGAGGCAATCGCATATATAGGAGGTCTGGAAGTGTAGGAGGTCTTCCTGCTGTAAGATGTAGCCTGAGCCTTTCTTGGGGCTAAGCAGGTATTAATTATTTTAAGCTAAATAATACTAAGGAGCCAGTTTTTGAGGCCACTTAGCCAAATATAAGACACAACTTAGCTTAGAGTTATGGGCTATTGGACAGGGTCTGAGGGAGAGAATAAAAGTTTCTCATCACTTTGGATACTTATCTACCTAGGAGCTATTAATGCAAAAAGGCCCCAAGGAGGCAGCAGCAGGAGGGAGCAGGTGCATAGACTGATGGCCTGCTGAATAGTGAGAACACTTCCTTTCTGGGGCCGAGGCCAGGAAGCCTTCACTAAGGAATAGTCTTGCATTCACCACAGAGTACAGGCTGGGGACTTGGTATGGATTTCTCCACTTCTAACCTCTCTAATAAGGACATTTTTTCCCTCACTAGGCAGGATAATGGAACACAAGCAAGGAGGAAATTAAATCTTTTCAAATCATTAATTTTTTTCTTTTGTTCCTAGGACCCACCAAGCTCCAAGCACCAGCTGGGACCAACTTCATTGCCTTCATTGCTCGTACTAACAAGGCTGCCAAAGACAGGGGTCCAGCAAGTATGAAAATTGACTTTTTAAGGCTCTTAGGTTCTTTAAACCAACACTGCCAGTGACTTTGTCCCAGAGATCATAAAATCCTGAGTCCTGATAGACTTGTGTCTCTTTTTAGAACAGAAAGGCAGACAAAAGTGAGTGTCCAAGATCCTTTACCTTCAGCGGCTCTTTTAAAAAAGACTTTGCAGCTTCCACAAGTGAGAGCTCCATAGTGACATCCAGAAGCTTCATCCCCACAAATCAGGCAGGTCTTCTGGGGTGGAAAGTAATAGTCGATGGGCAGAACATGGTCCCTGGTGGTCTCCAAACTGAAAAGACCCAAGAGGAATAATGCAACACATGTCAGTAGTTGGCAGAAACAGGAAGGTAGAAGTCTGAATCTTCAGGATTAAACTGCATGTGTAAATTATTATTTATTGCTTAACAGAGTCAGTGTGAAGCTGAATTTTCCTTGGACTTCTCCTAGGGATTATTTTTGTAGCGTTTCCTATCATGTGGACAGGGCCCTTCTGGATCCTGTGAAAGGATTTAAGAAGCTTTCTGAAATCAGCCAGTCCCTTGGGCTATGTCTGCATGAGGGATGGATGAAGGCAGAAACCTGAGGTAAATGCCTCTAACTTAAGGTGGTGGTCATGAAACAATGTCAGAGTAATTAAATCGAATGGACTCAGTTCTAAAACCTAACTTATCCAAAGGGAGACCTATGGCGATACCAGACTAAGCATCAGAGCAGTTTTATGTGCTTTGCTCTAGTTCTCTGAGCCTTACTCTCATCTGTAAGTAGGAACAATATGACCCATTCTGCTGAGTTACTTGTGTGAGTAGAAGTATAAATTAGCCAAAATGATAAAAAGCTCTTGTAATGAATACAGAAGTGAGGAGTTATGATTAGTATTTTCATGCTAGTCTTCTTTTTCCCATTCCCTTTCTTTCCTTAGGAGTCTATCTAGTTAACATGGACATTTCCCCATTCCCATTATATAACATAAAGTAGCAGTTAAGTAATACACAGTGATGCTGGATATCTTTCAGGCAACCCTCTCAACACTTAGCCATTAGAATACTCATGTTCCTTGGGCTAAGACGGAGCTTCAAAGGTCACCTAGTTACCGTCTTTCTCCAAGATTATCTGTGTCTGTGTCCTTGTAGGTGGAATGAAAGAGAGGGCCAGAAACCCAATCCTAAAACCTTAATGGAAAGGTAGATCTTAGTGTCCCACAGTAATAAATTCAAGTTTAAATAAAGGGAACATGGTTCATACTACTCAAAGGTCAACTTTTTTTCTCTCCTATGTATTATGTCTAATCATTAAACAAAACATAAGTGGTTTTCCGGGTTAATCTGCCACAGCTATATGAATACATATATCCCTTCCCTCTTGAGCCTCCCTCCCCCCCCATCCCACTTTCTCTAAGTCCTCAAAGAGCACCAAGCTGAGCTCCCTGTGCTATACAGCAGCTTTCCACTAGTTATCTATTTTACATATAGGAGTGTATGCATGTCAATCTACTCTCCTAATCCATCCAACTCTCACCTACCCCACTGTATCCACATGTCCATTTTTGCATCTCTATCCCTACCCTGCAAATAGGTTCCTCTGTACCATCTTTCTAGATTCCATACATATTCATTAATATATATTTGTTTTTCTCTTTTTGATTTATTCCATTCTTTATGACAATAAAGGTTGGGGAAGTGTGGAGAAAACAAAAACCCTCTTGCACTGTTGGTGGAAATGTAAATTGATATAACCACTGTGGAGAAGAGTATGGAAGTTCCTTAAAAAACTAAGAATATATAGCTACCATATGACCCAGCAATCCCACTACTGGGCATATACCCTGAGAAAACCATAATTCAAAAACATACATGTACCCCAATGTTTACTGCAGCACTATTTACAATAGCCAGGACATGGAAGCAACCTAAATGCCCATCAACAGTTGAGTGGATAAAGAAGCTGTGATACATATACACAGTGGAATATTACTCAGCCATAAAAAGGAACAAAATTGGTTCATTTGTAGTGATGTTGATGGATCTAGAGTCAGTCACCAATTTTATGAGTACTTCTTTCTTACTAAGGCAAGAAGGAAGGAAAATAGGCTCTAATGGAAGGCTGTTTGCTGTGTTGCATGATTTCAACTCCTCAAAACAATACTGTAAGACATTTATTATTATTATTATATCAAATGAAGAAATTCAGGCTGAGGGTAGAGAAGCACAAAACTTTTTGAAATCAAGTACAGGAATCTCTGACTCCAAATCGAACACAGCTTCCATTACCCTATTGTCTTCTCAGTAATCCCCTTCATTTTCTACCCATGGCTCTTTGGTTATCATACTCAGCACAACCATCAGAATCCCCCCAAAAGCATGAAATGTTATGTTCCTCTCAACCCTAAGTGAGAAACCTTGGCAGAGCAAGAGCAAAGAAGGCTTTCACTCAGGCTACAGTTGGCAAGCACTTTATCTCTAAGAGACAAATATTAGCCTTTATTCACAGCCAAAATACAACATAAAGCACTCAGAAACTTCTGCTGATAAGCAAACCCAGCAGCTGATTATGGTGGCCTATCTTTTCCCCTATAATTCATCCTAAGCCAGCAAGAGTCTATTCACCAAACTAAGACTAGGAGGGCCATGAGTTCCACAGGAAAAGAGCTCAGTTCTCAGATATGAATGAGCCAAAAGCTAAGAACAACATTCCTTTGGCTAAAAATGTCATTTTTTAAAAAAATTAATTTATTCTTCATCTTCTTACATTTCATAACTTCTGTAACTGATAAAACAGTTCAAATAAAATCAGAAGGACATGTAATATTAAGGCACTTTATGTGCCAGGCCATTTCATATATATCATCTCATTTAATCTTCCCAACAATTCTGCCAGGTAGTTCTGTATCATCCCTATATTATAAGAGAAGAAGCTGATGCTCAGGAAAATGCAGTAATCTTGTTTAAGATCACTGTTCTAGTAAGTGGAAATGCCAGGTTACCATCCTATGTAAGTCTGACTGCAAAGTGTAGATTTTTAACCAATGACTAACCATACTATGAAATTGAAGGTCTAAATTAGGTAAATAGATTCAACTCAACTCTTATGGACCAGGTACAGGTCTAGGTGTTGGGAATATACTAATGATCAAGATATGAACTTTGCCTCTAAGAAACTTACTATCTACTAGAGAAGAAAAACAGGAAGCAAAGAATTGTATAATAACATAGTAGATGATATAATAAAGCAAAGTGCGTACTGCTACAGATGAGAAAGTACCTCAAAGATAGAAATGCTTTTTGAAAGGTATGTTGTTGCTGTTGTTGTTCAGTCGCCAATTTGTGTACAACTTTCTGTGACTTCATGGACTGTAGCATGCCAGACTTCCCTGTCCCTCACCATCTCCCAGAGTTTGTCCAAGTTGAAAAGTATAAATATATGTACGTACATATATTTACATATACAAAATGACAACATTTAGTATTATATGAATGAAAAGTAAATATTAGATAAACAAAATGGGAGCCTGCATAGAGTAAATAAATGTTTCTTTTAGACACTTTAAAAATAGAAAATTTTATCCATGTTAAAATTTAAAATGCAAGTTATTTAAAAGAATCTAATTAATCAAATTTATAGTCAATACTTCACAACTGAAAAAAGTCATCATTTTATTTATTGGGGCTTCCCTGGGGACTCAGACAGTAAAGAATCTGCCAAGAATGCAGGAGACCTGAGTTTGATTTCTGGGTCTGGAAGATCCTCTGAAGAAGGAAATGGTTACCCGTTCCAGTACTCTTGCTTGGACAATTCCATGGACAGAGCTGCCTGTAGGGCTACAGTCCATGGAGTCGCAAACAGTTGGGCATGACTGAGCAACTAACACTTGATTTATAAGATATGAACATGATGAAATACACCTCACATAAAAATACCTATGGATAAAGAAGCTGTGGTACACATATACAATTGAATATTACTCAGCCATAAAACGGAGCACATCTGAGTCAGCTCTAATGTGGTGGAAGAATCTAGAGCCTATTATACAGAGTGAAGTAAGACAAAAAGAGAAAAACAAATATTGTATATTAACACATATATATGGAATCTAGAAAGTTGGTACTGATGAACCTGTTTGCAAGGCAGCAATGGAGAAGCAGACACAGAGTACAGACTTACAGATGAGGGGAGTGGTGAGGAAGGAGAGGGTGGATTGTATGGAGAGAGTAACATGGAAACATATACACTACCATATGTGAAATAGATAGCCAATGAGAATTTATGAATCAGGGAACTCAACATGGGGCTCTGTCATAACCTAGAGGGGTGGGATTGTGGTAGGAAGTGGGAGAAAGGTTCAAGAAGAAGGGGATATAGATATACCTAAAACTATACCAAAAAAAACATCTTCATGATGCAGATAACCACGATGGTGTCATCACTCACCTGGAGTCAGATATTCTAGAGTGCAAAGTCAAGTGGGCCTTAGGAAGCATCACTACGAAGAAAGCTAAAGGAGGTGATGGAATTCCAGTTGAGCTATTTCAAACCCTAAAAGATGATGCTGTGAAAGTGTTGCACTCAATATGCCAGCAAATTTGGAAAACTCAGCAGTGGCCATAGGACTGGAAAATGTCAGTCAGATCATTCCAATCCCAAAGAAAAATAATGCCAAAGAATGTTCAAACTATTGCACAATTGCACCCATCTCACATGCTAGCAAAGTAATGCTCAAAATTATCCAGGCCAGGCTTCAACAGTATGTGAGCTGTGAACTTCCAGATGTTCAAGCTGGATTTAGAAAAGGCAGAGGAACCAGAGATCAAATTTTCAACATCTCTTGGATCATAGAAAAAGCAAGAGAGTTCCAGAACAGCATCTACTTCTGCTTTATTAACTACATCAAAGCCTTTTTGTGGATCACAACAAACTCTGGAAAATTCTTAAAAAGATGGGAATATCAGACATCTTACCTACCTCCTGAGAAATCTCTATGCAGGTAAAGAAGCAACAGTTAGAACTGGACATGGGGCAACAGACTGGTTCCACATTGGGAAAGGTGTATGACAAGGCTATAAATTGTCACCCTGCTTATTTAACATATGCAGAGTACATCATGAGAAATGATGGGCTGGATGAAGTACAAGTTGGAATCAAGATTGCCAGGAGAAATATCAATAACCTCAAATACGCAGATGACACTACCCTTATGGCAGAAAGCGAAGAAGAACTACAGAGCCTCTTGGTGAAATTGAAAGAAGGCAGTGAAAAAGCTAGCTTAAACCTCAACATTCAGAAAACTAAGATCATGGATCATGGCATCTGGTCCCACCACTTCATGGCAAATAGATGGGGAAACAGTGGAAACAGTGACAGACTATTTTCTTGAGCTTCCAAATCACTGCAGATGGTGACTGAAACCATGAAATTAAAAGATGCTTGCTCCTTGGAAGAAAAGCTATGAGACCAACCTAGACAGCATATTAAAAAGCAGTCTGCCAACAAAGGTGTGTCTATTGTTTTTCCAGTAGTCATGTATGAAGTGAGAGTTAGACTATAAAGAAACCTAAGTGCTGAAGAATTGATGCTTTTGAACTGTGGTGTTGGAGAAGACTCTTGAGAGCCCCTTGCACTGCAAGGAGATCAAACCAGTTAATCTTAAAGGAAATCAGTCCTGAATATTCATTGGAAGGACTGATGCTGAATCTGAAACTCCAATACTTTGCCCACCTGATGCGAAGAACTGACTGACTCATTGGAAAAGGCCCTGATGCTGGGAAAGATTGAAGGCAGGAGGAGAATGTGATGACAGAGGATAAGATAGTTGGATGGCATCACCAACTCGATGGATATGAATTTGAGCAAGCTCTGGAAGTTGGTGATGGACAGGGATGCCTGGTGTGCTTCAGTCCATGGGGTTGAAAAGAGTTGGACATGACTGAGCGACTGAACTGAACTACTGGCTGATTCACATTGAAGTGTGGTAGAAACCAACACAATATTGTAAAACAATTCCCCTTCAATTAAAATTCAATAAATTTAAAATGTAAAAAAAAACTGTAAAGGATGTGGAAGAGTAGGAGAAATAATGAAGGCAATTTTACAATTTGAATTTTTTTTTGGCTAGAGGCCTTACCATGCCTGTATCTGCCAACCTCCCACCTCCTCCCTCTGGCAACATGATTTGGACAGGATTCCCACTGACCATGACAAAGGGCACACTGCCATTCTGACTCATAGACTGATCTTCTGGCACTGGAAATGAAAATTCCGATTGCAGTCCCTCTCCCATGTTTGTATTCTAGAGAAACTCATGCACATTTGTACCAGGAAGTATGTGCAGAAATGGACATTGCAGCTTTGTTTATAGAAGCAGAAATGATACAGGAGAAAGAATGAATAAATTGTATCATATTAATTCAATGAAATATAATTCAGCAATGACAAGGAACAGAATACATCTACAAATGGGTGAATTTTCCCAAACTAATGTTGCAGGAAAAAACATAACTCATAATAGCCTACATACAATATGATTCAACTGGATAAAGTTTAAAAAGAAGTAAAAGCAAACAATATGTCATATGGGAATATATATGTGAAAAACATAAAAATGCCAGAGAGTAGTAAACCCCAAATATAGCATAGTGGTTATCCCTGAGGGGGTAATGATATAATGAAGGGAGATTAAAAACTGATTTATGCATTCAATAAAAAACATGTATTAAGCATCCGCTACATATTAGGCACCATTCTAGGTCCAAGGGTTAGGTTGGTGAAAATGAAAATATTAATGTTCTTATTCCTTAATTTGGGTTCATGAATGTTTTTTATTATCATACTATATAAGTAACTTGAATGTTACATGTATTCCCTTGTATAGCTATAAAGTAACATAATTTTAAAAAAAGACTAAAAGAACAACCTCTAAAATTTTTAACATGTCCCTAAATAACTCTAACTGGAAGCACAGCAGAGGTTTCCTTTGAGAATAAGTAAGTGCAGAATCTGCACACAACATTGTGTTTTTTCCAGCCTCCCCTGGGTTATGTGCTCACTTATTATCCCAATTCTCGGCATTCAGTTTTATGAAGTCTGAAACAAAATCCTGTCCACATAAAATGGAGATTTTTCAAACAAGAACATGACTTGCTTTTCTCCAATGGTTTCACAATTAATTAAATGAAACTGTATTACTAGAAGCTATTGGCCTACAAATGCCAACTCAACCACGAGAAAGTTGGGCTCAGAAACCCTTAGCACCCAGTTATAATCTCAGTCTCTCTCCCTTTCTTTCTCACTCCTTCTCTATCTCTCTGGATCTGTCTCCCTGTCTTTCTCTATCTCTTTGTCTCTCAGACTTGAGGATGCTTTAGATACCTTAAGGAGTCTGACTAATGTAAGCAAAGATCCTCAATGATTATGGAACCAGGATGAAATGTAAAAGTCACAGACCAGTCTTCCCTGTTTGGGAGAGAATGTAAAATCAGTAGGGCTTTTGAGCAAGCAAGACCTGGGTTAAAACCTTGCCTCTATCACTGAAACTTGGGCCTAGTAATTAGGCTCTCTGAGATCAACTTGCCTCATCTAAAAAGTGAGGATATTTTCTACCCTTAAGGCTTTTGTGAGACTTACATTGAACAACAAATGTTAACCCCTTCCCTCTATGCCTGTCACATGGTGGTTGCATTGTAAGTCTAGGGTGCCATTATCTTGTGTCATGCCATAAAAAATGAAATCTCTTATAGTCTTAAAATAAAAAGGACCATCATTCTTGGCTATACAGTGTTTTTAGTGAGTGTTAGTCTAGCTCAGTCATGATTGACTCTTTGAGACCTCATGGACTGTAGCCTGCCAGGCTCTTCTGTCCATGGGATTCTCCAGGCAAGAATACTGGAGTGGGTTGCCATTCCAATCTCCAGGGGATCTTCCCAACCTAGGGATTGAACCTGGGTCTCCTGCTTTGCAGGCAGATTCTTTTCCATCTGAGCCACCAGGGAATTCCCATACAGGGTTTTTAAGGAACAGAAAATACAGATGGAGAGAGAAGAGCAAAAGGCTATATATGTGAAGCTATATCATTTTTATATATACCTCTGTACTTTTCAAACAAGAAAGGATTTAGGAAACCACCAAATATCTTTACAGAGCATCATATTTTTCCTCATGTGGAGTAATTAAAATGTTTTTATTAATGACATTGTGGAATATAATGAAAGCTTTATATAATATAATGAATTTCTAAGATAAAAATCAAAGAGTTCAAAGTTATTTTCTCTTCACAGATGGCTTGAACCTACTTTTTTGAGGGTATAATGGATATTTCAGTAGAAAAACTGGCAAAATATGACTTTGCCAATTTGCCTCTCACTTTGTCAAAGTAAGCCTCTTTTCCCCCAACAGCCTGAGATTTGAAATTTGATGAATGTCTGTTCAAGAAAACAGTCATAGTTTCTTTTAAAAGTATTACATGAGCTTATGTTATGTCTCTCAAATTCTCTTTAGTGATGCTTTTTGTTGAAGTCAGAAAATAAACAGGTAGAACATATGGTTTTCATGGTCATCTTTGCCATTTTATAATAAGTCACTGAACAAATAATTTTGCTTAAATTTCTTCATGTACAACATGTAAAAAGAAATATGGAACTCACAAGACTGCTATGAAGATTCCATTATATTCTGGAGGTAAAGCAGCTTACATCATCGCTGAGAAGACAGTTGGGATTTTGAGAAATATGCCTTGAATCCGTGGAAAGTATCACCATCTTAACAATGCTAAATCTTCTCACACCAGAACCAAACTCCACATACCAGCCAGTCAGCACCAGCACCAAAACTCCTGGGGCCACAGAACAAGCTCCACCAAGCCACAGCCCTCCCCATCCACAAGCCAGTACCAGGCTTGGAACCTCACAGGATGTGAAGCCAGCCATACCAGGGCCAAATTCTGCCCATCAGGGATTGGCACTAGCCCCAGGAAGCCTTTGGACACACTGCCAGCTGAGTCAGGATATAGCCCCACCCACCATCATGCTGGCAGCCACTGCACGAAGAAAAGCCTGGCAGCCAACCAAACTAGGAATCAACCACACCTAGCAGCATTCCCACAGTAGTCAGCCTTGTCACAACAGAAGGGCGCACACATATATAAGAGGGCACCATCAGAATATATTTCTCTGATGAACAGTGGGAAAGTGCTGCTGGGTCTCATAGAACATTTTCTATATTAGATCACTTCACCAAGACTGTGAAACACAATAACTGATCTGCCTAATAAGCAGAATAAAAACAGAAAATTAGATAAAATGAGGAGACAGACTATATTCCAAATGAAGGAACAAGACAAAACCTCAGATAATGAACTAAATGAAATGGAGGTAAGCAATATATCCAAAAAAGAGTTCAAGTTAGTGATAATAAAGGTGCTCAATGAACTCGGGAAAAGAATGGTTAAATAGAATTTTTAAAAAGATATAGAAAGTATAGAAAAAAATCAAACAGAGCTGAAGAATACAACTAAAATAAAACATAGATTAGAAGGAATCAATCATAGATTAGATGGTACAAAGGAATGAATCAACAAACAGGAATATATCCTAGTGGAAATCATCCGGGCAGAAGATTTTAAAAAATTAATTTAAATTTAAATATTTAAATGAGAAAAGTTTAAAAGATGTATGGGAAAACATAAAGCATACTACCAATCACATTATAGGGATTCCAGAAGGAGAAGACAAAGATAAATGGGCATAGAGCTTATTTGAAGAAAAAAAACTGAAAATTTCCCTAACAAGGGAAAGGAAGAGGACACTAAGGTCCAGAAAACACAAAAAGTCCCAAACAAATGAATGCTAAAAGATCCAGGTGATAGAAGTAAAGTCTGATGCTATAAAGAACAATATTGCATAGGAATCTGGAATGTTATGTCCATGAATCAAGGTAAATTAGAAGTGGTCAAACAGGAAACGGCAAGAGTGAGCATTGCTATTTCAGGAATCAGTGAACTAAAATAGACTTGAATGGGTGAATTTAATCCAGATGAACATTATATCTACTACTGTGGGCAAGAATCCCTTAGAAGAAATGCAGTAGCCCTCATAGTCAACAAAAGAGTCCAAAGTGCAATACTTGGATGCAATATCAAAAATGACACAATAATCTCTGTTCAATTCCAAGGCAAACCATTCAATATCAGAGTATCCAAGTCTATGCCCCAACCACTAATGCTGAAGAAGCTGAAATTGAATGGTTCTATAAAGACCAATAAGAACTTCTAGAATTAACACTGAAAAAAATATGTCCTTTTCATCATAGGGAATGGGATGCAAAAGTAGGAAGTCAAGAGATACCTGGAGTAATAGGCAAAATTGGCCTTGGAGTATAAAATGAAGCCTGGTAAAGACCAACAGAGTTTTGCCAAGAGAAGACATTGGTTATAGCAAACACCCTCTTCCAACAACACAAGAGATGTCTCTACATGTTGAAGTCACCAGATGGCCAATACCAAAAGCAGATTTATTATATTTGTTGCAGCTAAAGTTGGAGAAGTTCTATACAGTCAGCAAAAACAAGACCAGGAGGTGAATGTGGCTCAGATCATGAACTCCTTATTGCCAAAATCAGACTTGAACTGAACAAAGTAGGGAAAGCCACTAGACTATGCAGGTATGACCTAAATCAAATCGCTTACACTTATACAGTGGAAGTGACAAATAGATTCAAGGGATCAGATATGATAGAGTACCGGAATAACTATGGTTGGAGGTTCAGGATATTGCACGGGGGACTGATAAAGACCATCTCCAAGAAAAAGAAATGCATGAAGGAAAAATGGTTGTTTGAGGAGGCCTTATAAATAGCTGAGAAAAGAAGAGAAGCTAAACGCAAAGGAGAAAAGGAAAGATATACCCACTTGAATACAGAGTTCCAAGGAATAGCAAAGAGAGCTAAGAAAGCCTTCTTCAGTAATCAACACAAAGAAATAGCTATAGAAACCTACTTCAGAAAAAGAAAAAAGTATCAAACAACCCAACATTTATACCTAAATTCCAAAAAGAGAAAGAATAAACAAAACCTGAAATAAATAGAAAGAAACAAATAATGAATAAAAGAGAAGTAAACAAAATAGAGATAAAAAGGCAATAGAAAATAACAATGAAACAATGAAACACCACCTTGATAAGATAAAGAAATGGCTCTTTGAAAAGGAAAATAACTAAAATCGATAAATCTTTAGCCAGACTCATCAAGAAAGGGCCTACATAAACAAAATCAGAAATTAAAGAAAAGTTACAAATGACAGTACAAAAATACAAAGGATAATAAGAGATTGCTACATATACTATATAACAATAAAATGAACAATGTAGAAAAAAATGGATAGGTTCTTAGAAACATGGAAACTCCCAAAACTGAATCATGAAGAAATAAGTACTATGAAAAGATCAATTAAAAATAATAAAATTGAATCAGTAATTTAAAAAATCCCAAGAAAGAAAAGTGCAGAACCAGACAACTTCACAGGTAAATTCTTCTAAACAGTTGAAGAAGATTTAACATCTACCCTCTGAAACTATTCAATAAATGAGCAAGAAATGCTTCCAAACTCATTGAATGAGGATAGCATCATCTGGATAGCAAAACCAGACAAAAATATAAAAGAAGAAAATTACTTGCCAGTATCACTGATGAACATAAATACAAGAATACTCAATAAAATATTAGCAAACCAAATGCAATAATACCTTGAAAGGACCGTACACAGCAGTCAAGTGAGGAAATTCCCTGGCAGTACAGTAGTTAGGACTGTGTGCTCTCACTGCTGAGGGCCTGGGTTTGACCTGTGGTCAGGGAACTAAGGGCTTCCCAGGTGGCACTAGTGGTAAAGAACTCGCCTGCCAATGCAGGAGACATAAGAGATGCAGGTTCAATAACTGGGTCAGGAAGATCTGCTTAAGGAAGGCCTGGCAACCCACTGCAGTATTCTTGCTTGAAGAATCTCATGGAAGGAGGAGCCTGGTGGGCTACAATCTATAGGATCACAAAGAGTCAGACACAACTGAGGTGACTTAGCACAAACACAGGGAAACAAAATCCCACAAGCTATGCCACATGGCCAAAAAATAAAGATCAAGTGAAATTTATGCCAAGATATAGGATGGTTCAATACCTGAAAACCAATCATTGTGATACACCACTTTAGAAACCAAAGTAAAAAACTTATGATCATCTCAAAAGATGTGGAGAACTTCTGACAAAAATTCAACATACATTTTTTGACTAACAACAAACAAACAAACAAAAACTCTCAAAAAGTGGATCTAAGGGGAACGTACCTCAACATAATAAAGTGTAAGTGAAGTCGCTCTCGTGTCCAACTCTTTGTGACCCCGTGGACTGTAGCCTATCAGGCTTCTCCGTTGATGGGATTTTCCAGGCAACAGTACTGGAGTGGGTTGCCATTTCCTTCTCCAGGGGATCTTCCCTACCCAGGGATCAAACCCAGGTCTCCTGCATTGCAGGCAGACACTTTTACCCTCTGAGCCACCAGGGAAGCCCCAATATAATAAAGGTCATTATTGAAAAACCTAGAGCCAACATAATCTTCAATGGTGAAAAGCTAAAATCATTTCCCCTAAGACCAGGGACAAAACTAGGATGCCTACTCTTTTCTCTTTTATTTAACATAGTATTGGAAATTCTAACCAATGCAATCAGATAAGAAAACTGGGTTTAAAAAAAAAAAACACTTCAAATCGGAAGGCAGGAAATAAAGCAGTCAGTGTTTGCAGATGGCTTTATACTATATAGAGAGAATCCTAAAGATACCACAAAAATCCCTTACAACTAACAACAAATTCAGTAAAGTGGCAAGATAAAAAATTAGAATTCAGAAGTCTTCTGTATTTCTATGATCTAATAACAAATATCTGAAAGAGAAATAGTAAAAAAAAAAAAAAACCCATCTTCAATAAAATTATAAAGAATAAAACCAAAAAAATTCAACCAAGGATGAAAGATCTGTACACTGAAATCTAAAAGACACTGATACTGAAGTCAACACAAACAAATGGAAAGATATACCATGCTTAGGAATTGGAAGAATTAATATTGTTAAAATAACCATTCTCTCAAGGTAATATACAATTTCAACAAAACCCTTACCAAAATACTAATGGTATTTTGCAGAGAACTAGGAAATATAATTCTAAGATTTGTATGGAGACACAAAAGACCCTAAATAGCAAAAACAATCTTGGGAAAGAAGAACGAAGCTGTAAATACAATGCTCTGTAATTTCAAGCCATACTATAAAGTTACAGTAATTAAAATAGAAATAGTATGTTATTGGATCAATGGAACAGAATCAGTAGCCCACAAATAAACCCACACTTCTATTGTCTGTTAATGGAGACAAAGAAAGAAAGAATATACAATAGGGAAAAGATAGCCTCTTCAATAAATGGTGTTGGGAAAACTGGATAGCTACATGCAATAGAACCAAATTGCAACATTCTCACATGATATACAAAAGTAAACTCAAAACTGATTAAAAACTTAAATTTAAGATGTGAAATCATAAAATCCTAAATGAAGACAGGCAGTGTGCTCTTTGATGTAGATCTTGGCATTATATTTTTTATATGTCTCTTTAGGTATGAGAAACAAAAGCAAAAATAAACAAGTGGGAACAAATGTTACTGCATCAAACTAAAGCGTTTTTGCACAGTGTCTGAAACTTTCAAAAAATTACAATGCAGCCTATTGAGTGAAAGAAAATACTTGTAGGTGATATGTCTAACAAGGCGTTAATGTCCAAAATACATAAAGAACTCATAAACTCAACATTAAAAAAAAAAACAATTAAAAATCGGCAGAAGACCTGAGTAGACAGGCTTGTCTTCCAGAGAAGACAAAGAGGTTGCCAACAGTCACAGGAAAGATGCTCAATATCACTAATCATCAGGGAAATGCAAATCAAAATCATGAGATACCACTTCATATTTATTAGAATGCATGTGTGTTAAGTCACTTCAGTGTCTGATTCTTTTTTACCCTGTGTTAATCTTTGTTACCCAGGCTCCTCTGTCCATGTGATTCTCCAAGCAAGAATATTGAAGTGGGTTGCCATGCCCTCCTCTAGGGGATCTTTCCGACCTATGGATTGAACCCACGTCTTTTATGTCTCCTGCACTGGCAGGCAGGTTCTTTATTAGTAGTTCCACCTTGGAAACTCATCTGTCAGGATGGTTATCATCAAAAAGACAACAAAAAACAATGTTGACAAGGATGTGGAGGAAAAGATCCCTCATGCACTCTTAATGAGGATGTAAATTGGTGCAGCCACTATGCAAAAGTAGGGAGGTCCTCAACAAATTAAAAACAGAACTACCAATTTTTTAAGGAATCTCCACACTGTTCTCCATAGTGGCTGTACTAGTTTGCATTCCCACGAACAGTATAATAGGGCTCCCTTTTCTCCCCATCCTCTCCAGCATTTATTGTTTGTAGACTTTTGGATGGCAGCCATTTTCACCCAGAGGGATGAAATCAGAGGGAGGTGGGAGGGGGGATCTGGAAAGGGAACACATGTACACCCATGGTGGATTCATGTCAATGTATGGCAAAACCAACACAATATTGTAAAGAAAAAAGTCTTTCTTGAACTTGTTACCCAAAAAAACCTACAAAAAAATAAAAACAGAACTACCACTACCACATGATTCAGCAGTTCTACTTCTGAACATTTATCTGAAGAAAATAAAAACACTAATTCAAAAAGTTATATGTACCCTTACATTCATTGCAGCATTATTTACTATAGTTCAGATATGTAAGTAATCTAAATACCCATTGATAGATGAATGGATAAAGAACATATGGTATACACAAACAGTGGAATACTACTTGGCCATTAAAAATATAAAATTTTACCATTCCTGACAACATGAATGCATCTAGAGTATATTATGCTATGTGAAATAAGTCAGAGAAAGACAAATTCTGTTTGGACTCAGATAGAGAAAGACAAATTCTGCTAGGACCATGTGTGTGAAATATGAAAAAAAAAAACAAGAAAAACAAACAATAAAAATAAAACAAAATTCAATTTATAAAGAGAAGAAATGAGTGGTTTCCAGGTTAAAGGATGTTGGGGGATGAGGGGAGAGGTGAAGAGGTTAAAAGAACCCAAACCTCAAGTAATATGATAAGTCATAAGAATATAATATATAACATAAATAATTTTGTCAACAATATTTTAATAATTTTAATGGGGACAGATTGTCACTAGACATCATTGTGATCATTTCACAATATATACAAAAGTCAAATCATTATGTAGTACACTTGAAGCCACATTAACTATATTTTAACAAAAAATTAAATAAAACATTAAATCTTCAGATCAATAAACATGGAATATTAAATTGATTTAAATCTTAAATTTATTTCAATAGTATTTTGAAGTTTTTTTTAAACTACAAAGTATAGTTGATTTACAATATCATATTATTTTCAGGTAAACAGCATACTGATTTAGTATTTTTGAAAATTATACTCTGTCATAGGTTATTACAAGGTAAGGCTATAATTTGCTGTGTTTTGCAGTATATCCTTGTTGCTCATCTACCAAACATTATAGTTTATATTACTTAATCCCATCCTACTCATTTGTCCCTCCCATATTGAACAACCACACATCTGTTTTCTGTATCTGTGAGTCTGTTTCTGTTAGGCATATACATTCATTTATCTTATGTTTTAGATTCCACATACAAGTGATATCTTTCAGTATTTGTCTTCCTTTTTCTGACTTATTTCAATACGCATGATATGCTTTAGGTCCATGAAGGACCCTTTAAATGGCAGAATTTCAATTTTTATTGTGTGTGTGTGTGTGTTTGTGTGTGTGTGTGTGTGTGTGCATGTGTGTATCACCTCATTAATCCAGTTGTCTACTGATGGGCACTTAGGTTGCTCCCACTGAGATGCATGACTCTTCAAATATCTGCTTTCATTTTTTTCTAGATATATATCCAGGAGTGGAATTTCTGAATCATATAGTATTTCTATATTTAGCTTTTTGAGGAAATTTCACTGTTTCCACTGTATATTCCCAGCAACACTGTATATAGTTTCCTTTTCTCCACATCCTGTCCAACATTTGTCATTTGTAGACTTTTAGTTGATGGCCTTTCTGACAAGTGTGAGGCTATTTCATTGTTGTTTTAATAAATAACAACTTGAGAATCTTTTCATGTGCCTATTGGTCATTTGTATTTCTTCTTTGGAAGAATGCCTATTCAGGTCTTTTATCTATGTTTAATTCAGTTGTTTGCTTTTTTGATATTGAGTATTATGAACTGTTGATTTACTTTGGCTATTAACCTCTTGCTGGTCATATTATTTTTATTTTTTTTATTTTATTTTATTTTTTTTATTGTTTTTGCCATACAATGACATGATATCACCATGGGTTTACATATGCTTCCCCTCCAGAACCCCCCTCCCTCCTCACTACCCCCCGGGAAATCTCGCTGCATCAGCCCCGAGCATCAATCCTGGGCTGGAGATTGATTAGACATATGATAATTAACATGTTTCAATGCCCTTCTCCCATATCATCCCACCCTTACCCTCATCCACAAAGTCCACAAGTCTATTCTATACATCTGCGTTCCTTTTGCTGTCTTGCATGCTGGGTTCTCATTACCGTCTTTCTAAATTCCATATATATGCGTTAATATACTGTATTGTTGTTTTTGCTTCTGGCTTACTTCACTCTGGATAATGGGCTCCAATTTCGTCCATCTGAGTAGAATTGCTTCAAATGAATTTTTTTAATGCTGAGTAATATTCCATTGTGTATATGTACCACAGCTTTCTTATCCATTCGTCAGTTGATGGGCATCTAGGTTGCTTCCATGTC
>ML663455.1:859285-871184 GCA_007570785.1 Antilocapra americana | reverse complement strand
CACACCCACAACTGGGTGGTTTTCTTTTGTTGTTGTTTGGCTCCATCTCTTCATTCTTTCTGGAGTTATTTCTCCACTCATCTCTGTATCATATTAGGCACCTACTAACCTGGAGATTTCATCTTTCATTGTCCTATCTTTTTGCCTTTTCACAGCGTTCACGGGGTTGTTCTCAAGGCAAGAATGCTGAAGTGGTTTGCCATTCCCTTCTCCATTGGACCACATTTTGTCAGAACTCTCCACCATGACTCGTCCATCTTGGGTGGCCCTACATGGCATGGCTCATAGTTTCATTGAGGTAAACAAAGCTGTGGTCCATGTGATCAGATTGGTTAGTTTTCTGTGACTGTGGTTTTCATTCTTTCTGCCCGCTGATGGAGAAAGATAAGAGGATTATGGAGGCTTCCTGATGGGAGAAACTGATTGAGGGGGAAACTGGGTCTTGTTCTGATGGGCATGGCCATGCTCAGTAAATCTTCAATCCAATTTTCTGTTGATAGTCCGGGATGTATTCCCTCCCTGTTGTCTGACCTGAGGCCAAGCTATGGTGGAGGTAATGAAGATAATGTCAATCTCCTTCAAAAGATCCCATGCAGGCACTGCTGCACTAGGACACTCACGGGCAAGTCTGGGTCAGTTTCTTGTGGCATCACTGCTCCTATCTCTTGGGTCCTGGTGCACACAAGCTTTTGTTTGTGCCCTCCAAGAGTCTGTTTCATCAGTCCTGTGTAAGTTCTTGTGGCTCTGTGGTGGGGTTAATGGTGACCTCCTATAAGAGGGCTTATGCCTTACCCAAGTCTACTGCACCCAGAGCCCCTGCCCCTGCATGAGTCCACTGTTGACCCATACCTCCACAGGAGACACTCAGACACAGTTCTGGCTCATTCTCTGTGGGGTCTCTGGGTCCTGGTGCTCACAAGATTTGTTTGAGCCCTCCAAGTGTCTCTGGCAGGTACGCAATAATAGAAAAATGTTTTAGCATATTATGGCATATTTACTCTATGGCTGTACTTCCCTGGTGGCTCAGCTGGTAAAGAGTCTGCCTGCAGTGCAGGAGACCCAGGTTCAATCCCTGGGTTGGGAATATCCCCTGGAGTAGGAAATGGCAAACCACTCCAGTATTCTTGCCTGAAAAGTCCCATGGATGGAAGAGCCTAGTGGGCTGCAGTCCATGGTGTGGCAAAGAGTGAGACACAGCTGAGTAACTTCACTTTTCATACTGCCCTATGGTCTTCCCTGGTCACTCAGTGATAAAGAATCCACCTGTCAATGCAAGAGACATAGGTTTGATCCCTGGGTTGAGAAGCTCCTCTGGAGAAGGGAATGGTAACCCACTCCAGTATTCTTGCCTGGGAAGTCCCATGAAGAGAGGATTCTGGCAGGTTACAATCCATGGGGTCATAAAAGAGTTGGACACGACTTAGCAACTAAACATTGACAACACATATTCCCCTATAGAACTTTCTCTGTTGATTGACATGTTGTATATCTGCACATTCCAAAACAGTAGCTAACACACTATTGAGCCCTTGATTCATGACTAATGAGATTGTGGAACTTAAATTTTAAAAGACAAAATATAAAAAAATTAAACCATGACAAAAACACGTTTTATATAAACCAGATATAGAGAAACAAGTTACATGGATAAATACACAAAATTATAAAGGTTAAAGGTTTGTATAAACATGAAACATAATTTAAAGTGATTAGGTAACTAGAGACAACTTTTACCTGTTTTTAATTTTCTTTCATTATTTTTCCATCTTAAATTTTTTTTGAAAATTACATTACAGTTTGGAATTTCAGCTCTTATGGTACAAAATTATTGAATATACATTAGATTCACTACTACTGGCTCATCAATTCAGCCAATAGAGTATCTCTTTAAATGATCTAATTTTCTTTGCCAAGAGTAAAGAGACAAACAATCATGCTCTTCACAATGTCTTATCCTCAAAAGTAATAGTTTGAAAATATGACATGATCAATGAAAGTCAAATGGGAGTGTGAAGTCAAGTGGGCCTTAGAAAACATTACTACAAACAAAGCTAGTGAAGATGATGGAATTCCACCTGAGCTGTTTAAAATCATAAAGATGATGCTGTTAAACACTGCATTCAGTATGTCAGCAAATATGGAAAACTCAAAGGGCAACACCAGGAATGTTCAAACTACCATACAGTTGCCCTCATTTCACATCTTAGCAAGGTAATGCTCAAAATCCTTCAAGCTAGACTTCAATGGTATGTGAACCAAAAACTTCCAGATGTACCAGCTGGAATTAGAAAAAGCAAAGGAATTCCAACATCCACTGGGTCAGAGAAAAAGCAAGGGAATTCCAGAAAAACATCTACTTCTGCTTCATTAACTATGCTAAAGTCCTTGACTGTATGGATCACAACAAACTGTGGAAAATTCTTTAGGAGATGGGAATATCAGATCACCTTACTTACTTGTCTCCTGAGAAACCTGTATGCAGGTCAAGAAAAAACAATTACAACCAGACATGAAACAACAGACTGGTTCCAAATTGGAAAAGGAGTACATCAAGGCTGCCTATTGTCACCCTGCTTATTTAATTTCTATGCAGAGTACATCATGCAGAATACTGGACTGGATGAAGCACAAGCTGGTTTCAAGACTCCCAGAAGAAATATCAATAATCTCAGGTATACAGATACCACTCTAATGGCAGAAAGTGAAGGGGAAATAAAGAGTCTCCTGATAAAGGTCAAATTGTAGAGTGAAAAAGCTGCCTTAAAACTCAACATTCAAAAAACAAAGATCATGGTATCAGGTCCCATCAATTCAAGGCAAATAGATGGGGAAACATTGGAAACAGTGACATACTTTCTTTTCTTGGGCTCCAAAATCACTGCAGATGGTGACTACAGCCATGAAATTAAAAGGCACTTGCCCCTTGGGAGAAAAACTGTGACAAACCTAGACAGTGTATTAAAAAACAGAGACATCACTTTGCCAACAAAGGTCCATACAGACAAAGCTATGATCTTTCCATTAGTTGTGTACAGATGTGAGAGTTGGACCATAAGGAAGGCTGAGCACTGAAGAATTGACTCTTTTGAATTGTGGTACTGGAGAAGACTCTTGAGAGTCCCTTGGACAGCAAGGACATCAAACCAGTCAATCCTAAAGGAAATCAACCTTGAATGTTCATTGGAAGGGCTGATGCTGAAGTTAATGCTCCAATACTTAGGCCACCTGATGCAAAGAGCCAGCTCACTGGAAAAGACTTTGTTGCTGGGAAAGAATGAGTGGAGGAAAAGCGGGCAGAGAAGATGAGATGGTTGAATGGCATCATCAACTCAGTGGATGTGAGTCTGAGCAAACTAGGAAATAATAAAGGACAGGGAAGCCTGGTGTGCTGCAGTCAATGGGGTCACAAAGAGTTGGACATGACTTAGCGACTGAACAACAAGGAGAACCAAAAGCCAGAGTAACTTAAGTTCCAATGAAATTAAAATAAAAGAGAATGTAGAGAGAATTACTGCAGGGCTTCTATTGACTTGGTGAAATGAACAGTTGGGATAGAAGAATTTGAAGATGTCTTTATCTCAGAGTTTTAAAAGTAAGGGTGGAAACTGCTCTGATTTTCCCCCTCTATCTGCAATCTCATAGAAAAAGGCATGTGACTGTTAATTCCACTGGCAACAGCACACCATGGTGGGGTCTGCCTGGTAAGGTATTTCCACTAATCATAAGCAGTATGAAACTGGATTTCCAGATTATACCTAGTTTCAATGGTGATTGCTATCTGTTGAAAAACCTGTGGCCTTGCTAGGCACAAAACTTGATGATTTGTATCTGGTCAATTTTAAAATAAGGAAACTTGGAATTTCTGTTGGATATGTGGGCCTGTACCCAAATTTAGCATGCACACGGGTAAGGTAACTGAATGTGCGCACAATATCTATGACAGCTCATGTAGAATAGGTGCTCTATTAATCTCAGAACCAAACTTTAACGGGAGATAAGCTAATGCATAGAATCTTTTGATCCCATTTGGTTCTGTTACATGTGAGATTCAGCCTGTGAACATTAAGTGGAGATTCATCTGAACAGTTCTGAATGAGTATATGAGTCACAGTGGAGACAGAACATCTGGATGTAGAATGTATTGCTTTCTTTTATTATTTTCATTGATTCTTAACATCTGAATCACACTTAAAGTTAACCAAGTGCTTTCAAACCCATTATTCCATTTGATGCTCCTAACACTGCTGTGAGATAGGCACAATATCCACTATATTTAGTAACAGTTACCTCAATAATCAATATTTGTAAAGCACATTGTTTCACGTGTATTATCTCAATTGTTCCCCATAACTCTAGGAAGTAGCTAGCAAATTTCAAACTCTCATTTTATAGTTAAGAAGACATCAAAGAAGAAGAACAAGATTCCTATGGATTCACAAGTAGTTATGCAATAGTGTCAGGGCTCCAACTCTAATGTTCCAGTTTCAAGTTTTTTCAAAAACACCATGTAGTTTCTTTGTATTCATATATGTTAACTATATGCCTGAACTGTTTTATTCAAATTTTATGTATTTGAAATCTCTAGAACCATCCAGAAAAACATACTGCCTATCCTTTTCTGCCCATATACAGACTAGTGTAGGCAGTAGCTTCCTGAATGGCCTCACTACCTCTAGTTTCACCACTGTCATCTTTCTAAAGTGCAAATTCTCAGGGTCACATTTCTACTTAAAATCTTTCTAAGGACATGTGAACTAAAAACAACCCAACCTCAGTGGGGAAAACTAATGTCTGTGAAGACAATACTCACTTGTGTCTCGTACATAAGAATTGCTCAACATTATTTTTTGCATTAATTAACAAATTATTTTAAGTCCTTCTGAGACTGTGTCCACATGACAAATTCAAAACCTTCATGATGACATCCAAAGCCCCTTATAACCTAATAACTAACAGCACTCTGCTTATGAAACACTGGATTATTTGCCATTCCCTCAAACTCAATGTACTAGCATGATTCTCTGCTAGTTTCTCTGTCAAGAGTATCCTTCTTCCCTTAACTTGACCTCCTCTGAAAACACCATTATCACTCTTTCCCTCAGAATTAATAATATTTTCAGTATGCTATATCCACATACACTATAACATTTTTCAAAAGTAGCTATTTGTTTATGCTTGTGTACCCTGTCAGACTGAAAATACCTATAGGACAGAAATTTGTCTCATCTCCCTTAAGAGAATGCCTAGCACAGGTGCCTCTTATATGGCAAGCAAGCTCATTGGATTAATTCACCTCAGTGAAGAAGTACCAATTATCTGTCAGTTATGCTATCTGGAAAAAAAAAAAGAAAATCACACGTCCAGTTGGGGCAAATACAAACTGATAAACTTTAGATTTGGTGTTCCTGTACAATTCCTGAATGGTCTCAAGACAGACAGATGGAAGAAAATCATAAGGATTCCTTGAGTTATTCTTCTGCTGCTTGGCAGCCAACGAAGACAAGAAAGAGAAACACTGATTTTCTTAGACAAATAAAGAGGCCAGGTTACCATTTTGCAGCCTATGGAGTGGTTGTAAAACAAAACACCAAATCACTCCACAAATGCTTTCTTATAAAGAAGGCTCCAAGGTAGAATGAACACATATGTAGAACAAATTGGCCCTATGGAGAGTCTATCTGTCCACAGTGAAAGTGAAATCATCCAAGCAGAAAGGGTGAGTCATCCCAAAACTCAGCATACATCTTCCCTTAAAATTAACAGGCAATTCCAACAGTGTCCCCTATAATACAGGTGACTAGAAGAATCCTTTGGGAATGCCTGAGGCTGAGGCCTTGGTGCTTCCCAGTGCACTGAGATTCTTACCTAACTCAATATGAAAGAAACAGCTCCTATCCTAATTATTTCAGGATTTTACTTAACCAGTCCCAACCCATAAAATTCCATTATCCACACTGGTCCCTGAGGAACTAAAGTGAAGGAGACCATTCTAAAGAGGCCATGACAATCAACTTTGCAAAGAATGTTCAGAAAACATGGTATGATTACCATCACCAGGTCAAGCCTCCTTCTCTGAAAGCAGACAATGGTGACTCGCAGTGACAATTATTCTACTAGCAGCATAAAAATTGATCTCTCTGAATACTTTGGCTACCTGATGTGGAGAGCTGACTCATTGGAAAAGGCCATGATGCTGGCAAATATTGAGGGCAGGAGGAGAAAGCAGTGAGAGAACATGAGATGGTTGGATGGCATCAAAAAATCAGTATGACATGAGTTTGAGCAAACTCTGGGAGATAGTGAAGGACAGGGAAGCCTGGCAGGCTACAGTTCATGGGGTCACAAAGAGTTGGACACAACTCAGCAACTGAACAAGTATAAAAATTTCATAGAAGAAAAGAGAAATATAAAGAATAATTGTTTTTAGTTTCTTTTAAGGCCAGGATCAAATTTCTTCAGGCAGTGGTTGAATATGCTAACATTAAGGTTAATTTGATCTATTGTTAGTCACACATAATTTGTTGAGAATCAAGAAAGAATTTTTAACAGCAGTAGGGAATCATACTCTCATTCTTTAGATAAATGGTCTAGATTTTAATTATCAAACAGGATAGATGTAGGGAGATATATATATATGTATATATATCTGAGATATATATATCAGAATTTCTGGGAAAAGGTGTTGTTCAGAAAGACAACAGTATCATAATTGCTTTGATTACTCTTGCACAATGACTAATTTATTTTGAGATTTCAAACAACAAATAAGAATAAATAAAACAAAGAATTTTTATGTTTACTGAAGACGGATATGTGTATGTTACAAATGTTGATTCCTGAACCTCATTAAGACTGAAGGTGAGCCCAAGAATCTGCATTTGCCACAGGCACACAGGAGAACATATAGGCAGTCCTGGGATCATATGTTACAATTCCTTCAATAGACTATTTTATTTGGGAAGCCTTCCAAGGCCTTATCTTATAAGCGCTACCTATTTTCCAAAGGATCAGGCTATACATGCCATGTGTCAAGCAGAGAATTAGCAAATCTTTAGAACAGACTCAGAACAAATAAATGTGGATTCCAAAAATAACCTTCAGGCATTTTGAAACAGAGTCATCTTATGTGACTGTTTATAATGGGGTGAATCCCAGTGAACTGATCCAAATTTCTAAGGCCTCTCCATAGCGCAGGTGAGTGCTGATGGCTCAGATTTCACTGCAGTGGCCTTGCCTCATCTGCTTTCCACTTTCACTCGCAGAAGCAGTGTATATGCACACACATAAAAAAGGCAGAGGAACCAGAGATCAAATTGCTGACATCCACTGTATCATCGAAAAAGCAAAAAAGTTCCAGAAAAACATCTATTTCTGCTTTATTGACTATGCCAAAGCCTTTGACTGTGTGGATCACAATAAACTGGAAAATTCTGAAAGAGATGGGAATACCAGACCACCTGACCTGCCTCTTGAGAAACCTGTATGCAGGTCAGGGAGCAACAGTTAGAACAGGACATGGAACAACAGACTGGCTCCAAATAGGAAAAGGAGTGTGTCAAGGCTGTATACTGTCACCATGCTTATTTAACTTATATGCATGGTACATCATGAGAAATGCTGGGCTGGATGAAGCACAAGCTGGAATCAAGATTGCCGGGAGAAATATCAATAACCTCAGATAAGCAGATGACACCACCCTTATGGCAGAAAGTGAAGAACTAAAGGGCTTGTTGATGAAAATGAAAGAGGAGAGTGAAAAAGTTGGCTTAAAGCTCAACATTCAGAAAACTAAGATCATGGCATCTGGTCCCATCACTTCATGGCAAATAGATGAAGAAACAGTGGAAACAGTGGCAGACTTTATTTGGAGGGGCTCCAAAACCACTGTAGATAGTGACTGCAGCCATGAAATTAAAAGATGCTTATTCCTTGGAAGGAAAGTTATGACCAACCTAGACAGCATATTAAAAAGCAGAGACTTTACTTTGTCAGCAAAGGTCCATCTAGTCAAGGCTATGGTTTTCCCAATGGTCATGTATGGATGTGAGTGTTGGACTATAAAGAAAGCTGAGTGCTGAAGAATCGATGCTTTTGAAGTGTGGTGTTGGAGAAAACTCTTGAGAGTCCTTTGGACTGCAAGGAGATCCAACCAATCCATCCTAAAGGAGATCAGTCCTGAGTGTTCATTGGAAGGACTGATGTTGAAGCTGAAACTCCAATACTTTGACCATATGATGCGAAGAGCTGATTCATTTGAAAAGACCCTGATGCTGACAAATATTGAGGGCAGAAGGAGAAGGGGATGATAGAGGATGAGATGGTTGGATGGCATCACCGACTCAGTGGACATGGGTTTGGGTCATCTCCGGGAGTTGGTGATGGACAGGCAGGCCTGGTGTGCTGCAGTTCATGGGGTTGCAAAGAGTCATACGTGACTGAGCAACTGAATTGACTAACCTGAATCACACTCATACTGCAGCCCAATTCCTAGCCTTCAATCAACACTGAGGAAGCAAGAATTGAAAAATACACATGTACCCCAATGTTCACTGCAGCACTATTTGCAATAGTTAGGACATGGAAGCAACCTAGATGTCCATTGGCAGATGAATGGATAAGGAAGTTGTGGTACATATACACAATGGAATATTACTCAGCTATAAAAAGGAATGCATTTGAGTCAGTTTTAATGAGGTGGATGAACCTAGAGCCTATTATACAGAATAAAATAAGTCAGAAAGAGAAAGACAAATACTGTATATTAACCCATATATATATGGAATTTAGAATGATGATACTGACAATCCTACATGCAAGGCAGTAAAGCAGACACAGATATAAAGAACAGACTTTTGAACTCAGTTGGAGAAGGTGAGAGTGGAATGATGTCAAAGAACAGCATTGAAACACATACAGTACCATATGTAAAACAGATGACCAGTCTGAGCTTGATGCATGAAGCAGGGCAACCAAAGTTGGTGCTCTGTGACAACCTAGAGGGATAGGGTGCAGAGGGATGTGGGAGAGGGATTCAGAATGGGGAGACATGTGTATATCTATGCATCATATTGATGTAAGGCAAAAAATCCACAAATTATTGTACAAATTTTATTGTAAAGTAATTATCCTCCAATTAAAGAAAAACCAAAGAGCAGCTGGATATTGGATGCAAATGCTACTCCTGTCACATTGCATATAAAAGTGGTCTTTCCTTTGACTCTTTCTTCTCCACCATCATCGTGACTGATATTTCCTAGCTGTGTGCTTTCTACCTACCTCAGCACTTTACAAACCTGTTGATCATTGCCTCCTTGCCATGCTATGTCCATTTTTCCTCAGTGACTCCTCTCTCTTAAAACCACTCTCCTGAGTCATGATTTTATCATTTTTTCTTTCTTTCCTAAATTGCCTTTCTCTAGTCAGCCTAATTGCCATTTAAATTTCACCAGCAACCCTTATCCCCATCGCTGACATATTTTCTTTCTAAATTATAAATCTGATCAGCTCACTCTTTTGTTCAACAAGCATATGATGATGTCCAGATTCCTTAACACAGAAATTACGATCTTGTATGATCTGGCCCCAACTTATTCTTCCAAACTCATTTCCTATTATACTTATGCTTCTTACACTTCAGTTATACTGAACTACTTGTTATTCCCTCATGTGACCTTCTAGTTTATCAGTATCTTTGCTTATGTTCTCCCCTCTAGCTGAAATGCTTTTCCTTCTCTGTCTCTTGCTATTCAAATCCTCACTATTCTTCAAGACCCAGTTAGTTCATAAGCAACCTTCTCTGAATTCTCAACAAATTTCATTTGTTCATCTCAAAGCATCAAGCAATGCTTAACTTGGAGTATAGTTAGTATGATCCCATATCTTCTCTCTTCTACTACCTTATGTGTTACTTGAAAGCCAAGACCATGTCTTATTCTTTTCCCTTTTATATCATCTACAGAGCTTACTACAGTGAAAGGTACAGTCTGAGTTCTCAATAAGTATGTGATATGAATGAACAGTTTTTACAGGCTCCATATTTTCTTTGCTACAGTAAAACTGCAGGTATATGACCTGGTTATCCTAAGATCACAGGATAGAATTGTGGGAAATTCTACCTAGAGTTCAATTATATTCCTTTACTTTTCTTTTTGTGTGTGAAAAGGATTTTTACAGGCCTGGAAGAATAAAACTGTTCTTAGTAATACCACTAAAATAAATAATATGTCTTTTATTACTGTGGGAGTCATGCTTCACAATTACAATTTCAAAGCAGTATAGGTTACTTCCAATATGACAGGCAAAGAAAACTGAGGCACACAAATTTGATAAATGGCTTACCTTATACCACATGGTACATGTTTCAATTTTTATATTGCTGCATAACAAACTATCACAAACTTAGAAGATTAAAATAACAGACATTTATTATCTCAAAGTTTTGTATGTCAGAAGTCCTGGTGGGAGCAGTTGGGTTCTCTGCTCAAGGTCTGACAAGACCAAAATCAAGGTGTGAACCAGATTGGCCTCTTATATGAGGTTCTGGGGTAAGACTCTACTTGCAATTTCATTTGTTGTTGACAGAATTCATTTCTCTGTAGTTCTAGACTGAAGGTCCCCATTTTCTTGCTGGCTGTCAGCTGGGTATCATTCCTAAAGGCCACTTTACTCTCCGTGTGGCTCTTTCTATCTTCAAGCCAGTATTGGCCCATAAAATCACTTTTAAGATTCAAAATTCTTTCTATTCTATTATTAGGTAAATAAAAGTCTCTGCTTTTAAAAAGTTTGTATGATTATACACTTCTTAAAGTCAGTCATGCCATATAATATAATCATGGGAATTATACATGTTCACACAATCTACCCATACATAACTTATTGCCATATTTTTCAGGACAAATGGCTATGCTCAAGGCATGATGCAAAAGCAGACTTGAAACTGGTGTGAATATCAGCACAAGAAGCTCACTAAAACAGAAGGCAACAGACCAAATTAGGTCCTCTGTGTGACTTTGAGCAAGTCTCTGCCACTCTGTGGGCCTCAGTTCATCCATCTATAAAATGAAGGGGTTGGACTGAGTTACCTACAAGCTCCCATTCGTTTGAATCCGCATATGGTTCTACTCTCATTCACCTCTCTACACTATTCTTGTGGATTAAAGGTTTAACTTCAAGAAACTACACTTGCTGATAAAGAGCTAACAAAATGAACCCAATGAAGGAGTCAATAGTGTAAACATTTGAATCTGAAAAAGAAACTTTTTAAAAACAACTTTCTTCAGATCTATAAAGAGCAAAACAATAATCTAAATTTTTATTATAAATAATTTAAAAGCACCTATTATATAGTAAGACTCAAAACATCTCTTCTCTGAATAATTAAATAACTACATTGTTGAATGCCTACTCTGTATTTATTACTTTCTACCACAAGAAGATTTCAAGTGCCATGCAGGTTGGACTGAGTAGATGGTGTTCAAGATTTCTTTCATTCTGAAATACTAAGATTTAAATTCTATATCTTAAATTCTTAATTCTAAGATATAAATAATTTTTTACAAGATACATAGCTTTTACTATCAAGAAACTTACAACTGTACTGGAAAGTAAAGGGGCCCAAAATGTGCTTTTATTCCTTAAGTAATGAATAATTAACAAGAAAATGGTATGGACTGTGAGCTGCTGTATAATCTCTTATTATTCCATGCATTTTCATGATTATCTGCCTGAAATATCCATTTGATTTACTTTAAAAGCACACACAATTTCTACTTCAAACTTAAATAACTAAAAATATATAATACATCATTTTACCCCAAAACAGTGTCATTAGGAAAATTATCTTAAAGAACTAAGCAGAATTTGTTGAAGCATCTTCTTTTGTAAGTGATCATCACTGAAC